>JAVQKG010368507.1:0-10621 GCA_036025885.1 Hypseleotris bucephala | reverse complement strand
TATACTATAGTGAGATAATAATATGCTGCAAATGCACACCTCCTAAGTCCTATACTGACTATAGGATCTCTGTCATTTCACAAGTAATAGCACGCCCTAGACTTACTGTATGGCAATCTTTCCAGACCAGTGGTACCCAGAAGTGAAATTGCACATTTTAGACCTGGGTTACACCTACATGTACAAGGGACCTATAGCACACTGTAGAACTGATGACAGTTAAACTGATACATATCTCTAACCTTGTAAAACTAGTTATGCATATAGCAACAAACCTGATATTTTCACATCTGCAAATGACAAAAAATAAATTGTCACCTCTCTTTGCTAGAGGGGAGTTGAGGACGTGCAGGGCGTGGAATCCGGTCTTTTTTAGTTTGAAGCTGTCCAAAGGAGTTGAGCGAGACACGTTCCACATTCTCAGCACTCCGACCTGAGAGTCTACACAGAAACACAAACTGGTTCAGCAAAGATCGGTAAAAAGGCAGGTTTGAAGACATGCTGTTTGAGCTTTCGCTTTTGTTGTTTTTGTCAATTTACAAATTGCAAAGTGAGCAGTTAGAATACAGATCTAAGTCCACACATGTGACCACACTTGAAATGTGCACTTGAGGAGGACATTTGTAAAGGACATGTAGGTTCTTTCCACCATTGTATTAGTGATTGTAGGCTGCTCACATCTTTTTGTCTCTTCCTGCTAATCCCAGACAAACTAAGTAATGTTGAGATTAGGTTTGTAAAGCTAAATGAAGTAAAGATAGTTACTAACTAGGGGGAAAGACAATGGGCATAACAAAATTAATTTCTTGCTCAGTTTTGTATTTTGTAAAAGAACACTAATGAAAGGTGTAGTCTGTAACTTTCCCAAACTAAAAAAAAAATATCCAACCCCATCCTATGATGTAAAGTGGGTAATTTGTTACAATGTATGACTATTATTTTTATTTTTATTAAATTACTGTTGGTGGATACTACTCCGAGTATTTGAGTTTTCAATTAGCCCAGGGTCAGAAAAGGGTCAAACAGTCAATTTTAAGCATTGGAATTATACTTAGTTTAGGAATGTTATAGACAACACCTTTAACTCTTCACAAAAACACTTCTCTGGTCACATATAAGCTACAAAAATATGACACAAATGAACCTTATTTTTTAGCTTTTGGTCGTTTGGTGTGTTCATGAATATTGAAGTGTACTTTTCCCATACATAGGCAGATGGCGGTGTGAAAATATCCCACATACCAGCTGTCTGATTAAACTATATCTTTATGTATGAATGCAGAGGGGCCAAAAATAGCTGTCGTTGTTTGTTCTATGTTTTGGGCTTTTTGTTTTGGCTTGAACAAATTGGCAGTTGTGTTTTTTTGGGCTTGGGGTCACATTATGGAGCTTGAGCCATTTGTCTGCCTTCTGTAGAGTGAATAGTTGCCATTGCGCATCTTAAGTGTGGAGGGAGGCACTATCAGGCTAAAAAGGACATTAATGCACAGCAGAAAGGCTCCAAGTAGCCCTATACAGTTGCCTAAATGTATTTGCTTTTTTAAGATATATGGTGGCCTTTTTGGCTTTATTTGACAGGATTGTATATTGACAGGAATACAGTATGAAGAGTGGGGAGACATTCAGCAAATTGTCATGAGCCAGATTCAAGCCCATGATGCCAGGGCAAGCACTGTAGGCTTTGCATATGGGCCCACACCCAACCAACTTAGCTAAACCGCCGCCCCTATATGTATTATTTATAGTAATTGTTATGGTTTTATCATATGTTGCTTATTTTGGGCTTGTTTGCCTCACAAGATCTGGCAACACTGTCGTTTACCTCCAGTGATGAACATGCCGGGAGCAGAGTGGACCCAGGCCAGACACTGAACTGAAGCGGCCGATGACGGGAAACAGAAGGAGGTGATACAAGCCAGAGCCTCGCTGTCCACAAGTCTGATCCCATTGTGGAGGTTAGACACTGAGGAAGAAAGAGAGCAATCAAATACAACACAAATGTTCACAGCACTAAGTAATGACAGCTAAAGCTGGAAAATATGTAAAGATATGTGCTCACTGGCCACTTTATTAGGTAAATTCAATTACCTGATTGTAGAGGTGGGTAGATGGGCCAAAAAGTGTGCTCAAGTTTGTTTATTAAAAAGGACACTAATATTTTTAAAGGCCAGATTCAGTTATTCTTAAATTAAGCCACAAGAATCCACCTTTCCAAACCTTCTCACTCTTTCTGTATTCTATCTTGGAGAGATGGAAGATTTTTACTCTTTGGTTTCTTCAAAATATTACTACACTAGTATAAAAGCATTGTTCATTGATAATGATCTTGGAAATACCAATAACTGAGGAAAATACTTGTAAATGGGCAATTGTAACTCATTTTGTAACTCAATTTGTGACCATCTTCTGTCTGTTTTCATTTCACACAAGCCACTTACAACCGAATCAGAAACAGTTGACAATGCAAATTTAATACTTGCCACACAGTGTTTCAGTTCCTCTTCATGAAAACCAAAGAAAAACACATTTGGCACATTTGACTATTTCTAGTGTAAACTTAAAAACAATATGGGAAACATTGTCTGACCTAGCAGATAGTCTGTTGATAAAGGGTCCCACTCCAGAGCACTGACTGGATCCTCTTCATCTGTTCCTTCTAAAGCTTCAGGTCTTAACACGTGCTTTTGGCTTTTACAACCTGGACAAAAACACAAACAGCAATATAATACAACAATTGGAAAAAATCTACAACAATTCACCCAAATTGTCCATATTAGGCTTAACAGGCTTCGTTGTGTGTAAAATACATTATAGTATTTCATGCTATTTTGTCTTGTTTACAACTAAACGTTTCAGTAAAAATTTGCAATATTGAAAAAAAACAGAATAGACTTTCTAGTAATATTGTAAAATGGTAAGTTTGTGCTACAGAGATACTATTTCATTAAAGTAGGGTATTTAGTAGTTAGAACTAGGCAATAGTAATTTCTGTATTTTAAAATAAGTTCTGGGTAAACCACAATGACTAGGATACTGTATATAGATGCTTAATTCATTTTCTCAAACTACTATACCTGGTTGGAATATAGACAAGCTGCCATCAGTGTGTCCAAATATCAGCCTGCCCTTCTTGGAGGGGTGCCATCTGAAGAGGCAGATGTCTGAGAGGAAGGAGTGTGCTTCTTTATGGACTGTGACTCCAGGATCAGGCCCTTCATAAACCCACACATACAGAGGCCCGCGCTGGGACACAAACGCCACACCCTCGTCTGAGTTCCAGCACCAGCTCACTGATGTGGGCACTCCTGAAACAGAGAGAGGTCAGTCCACATTACATCACATATTGTGTTTTTATATATTTTACAGTGTTTCTAGTGTAATAATAATGAAAATAAAATAAAATAAATAAATAAATTGCTCAATACCTACTGTAATGAGCAAGGGTGTGATGGTTACTATGTATGTCAATTTGGATGAGAAGACAAGGAGAATAAATAAGTGTGTGTACTGGATCCAAAACTGTGTAGAGGTCAAAATACAAAAAGCAGGATCCGCAAATAGAGCTCCCAATTTGTTTTATATATATAATTTTCTAATTTTTCACACCACATGTGGCGTTTCGGGCATGTGCAGGACTTCTACTAGTCTATGTCAAACAAATGCAAGATGCAACAACAGGCAAAAAGCAGTAATGTGAAGTATGGGATTCCAACCTGCAGTCATCTTCTTGCGTGTCTATTTAACAAAACAAGTGGCATAAAATATATCATAAAAAACTACTTCTATATGATTATAAAATTAACAATGACTATAACTAAACTACATCTGCTTTGGTATGGCTGCATGGAATTATCAAAATACAGTTGACCAGAAATAACCATACAGAACCCATTGAAATACACATATAAACATACAATCTAAGACCTGTCTGAGCTCTGCTGTGGTACCTTTAGTGTTGTCTAGTCTGGCCACAGCCTTCTGTTCGGCCACGTTCCACACGATGAGCAGGTTGTCGGCGGAGGCGGAGGCGAACAGGTCGGGATGGTCCGGGCTCCAGCTGATGGCTGTGATGGTCTTCTTATGTTCAGACATGATGGACCGCAGCTTGAACTCATTATACTGCTGGTCAAGCTAAAAGAGGGACAAATGTGCATGACCTAAATGCTCGGAATCAATGTAATGTTTCAATCAGGGATATAGCCTTGTTTTTAGCATCTGTCTACTGCTTTCAACGTGTGTTATGCATTTTAAAAGGAATAGTATAGTAGCGTAATCCCTATTATAGCTGATGGCCAGTACTGTACACTATAACAATTTCTCCATTGTGGTACAAATTACAATTTGAGGTATTCCTGTCTAACTTCCTGTCTGAGCAAGTACACAGGAGCAATGATTCAGGCTTTGTGTAATGTATGGTGGCTATTCTGGCCACATGTTCATAACAACTCACATGATTTGTAAGGTTTATATAAAAACCAATACAAACACGCAAAGCAATCTAAACATTGAAGGATTTAAAACATTAAAATAATATTTTACTGTCTACATTCAAACCAGTTCAAGTTTTATGGTCCATGGTCATGCCTGTTTCTCCAAATTTCCCCGTGCTGACAACTAACTAAAGCTCTAAGAGAAAAACTGGAATAATATTATTTTGTAAATTTGCAGGAAGACAAAGGTGTATTCAGTGCTATATTTTTTTACCTGGTAGATGTATATAGCCAGTGTTGCACAGTAGGCGAAGCGGTCTCCACTGGCAGCACACACATCTTTGTTCCAGGGCTGACAGCCTGCTGCCAATAACCCCACCTGTTTTACCTTAGCCATCCTCACCTGAACACAAAAGACACATATTTAGTTTATTACAACAGATAGGTTTTCACTGTGTTGTGTTTACAAAGGACTTAAATAAAGAAAAGATTACAGTGTCTACTTGAGAAATGACACTGACAGTACATGAGCAGAGTGTGTCAATCCTCAAATTAAATGGGATTACAGACAAACAGACAGCGAGAGGATTGAATTAATCTGCTCACTGATTGGCTAAAAGTGCTGCCTAATGAGTTATGAGCAATAAATTATTATTATTTATTCCATAGGCTTCTGTCTGGTGGCTTGTGCTTTGAAATGAAAAACAAATTAACAAGGAAAACACTGCTTTTCAAGTACAGTCACAAGATGAGAGGATGACCCTCATTTGATGTGGCTCAGTTAACCCCAACCTTTTGCTGTAAGATGCAAATAAGATCATTAACATATCGTTGTCTGGTGCTGTCCTTTTGTTACGCAATGCATGGAGGGCAAATAGTGATGATGTGCAGCCATAAAAAGACAAGACATGTAATTGCTTAGAAAATTAGTTTACTATGAAAATCCATTGGTACTTTAATTATTTAAGTTGAAGCTAAAGTTATAATGGAGGTACAGCTTTTACTTATGTTAGGTACTCAGGTTTGCTTTTGTTTGGTGAAGCTTAGCTCAGCACCAAGGACAGAGCCATTTGCTGAATAATAGGCCACTGTTGTATGTTGGTGTGGTAGCGGGGTATTAGATTCTATGAGAAAGGAATTGCATCAACCTGTGAGGATAAGAGCTCTTGTGAAGCTAGACAAAATTGCAGTGTGATGTTGCATATAATTTTTGCAAAAATCAGCTGCATGAGAAATGTTATTTTGCTCTTGATGCTTCAGCTGCCTGCGGTCCATGTTATCAGCAAGAAGAAGCTCATTGAAAAACCTTGTATTAATAAAAAAGGCCTGTGTTATTAAGCTTATTTTGGTTTGTCAGATTAGCCTCGTACAGTAGTCTACGTTTTGGCACATTGTCAGGGTACCTATGACAAGGCGTGTTTATATATCACACGTCTCAAGCACTCACTCTGGCAATTAATTTTTTTCTCTCCCCTAAAAAGAGAGATTTGACCTGAAATTCGCTATGTTTTTACAATACTTACTTATAATTGACCTTTTTATATTCCAAGCAACAACATCTACAGTCAACATAGTTTTCCCCCAATATCAGTTCAATTTCTTGTACACTACTATACTATAGCTACCCACACATGCAGATAACAGTTTTCATCGCTCGTTTTAGTCCCCCTCAAATCAATAGGCTAAACCCCTGGTCGCAAAGCACACTAGCAGCAGGGTCAGTCTGGTGCCAAATAGCTGCAACTACCATGGGCCGTTTGATAATTTTTATGTAGCCTATCTCTATGTAAAAAATGTTTTACATAGATATAGATACACAGTCAACAGGTTTCAGCGGGGTCACTCATACTACTACTAATCCGTGTGTATCTAAACTGTGCAATTACCGAAGCGACATAGATTTAGCTTTTTGGTCTGATTAAAGGCAAACAGCAAGTTGAGATTTACGCAGTTGGCATGCATTGAGAAGGCTATGTTGGTCATTTATGTTAGCCTAAATAAAAGTGCGGTTTTAGGATGTAAGCATGTAAAATGTCAGTGTGTTTATATATCCTCTTACCGTTGTCGTCGGGTGGTTGGTCTCACGCAGTGCCCACGGACAGCTCCCCGGTGCTGAACGTGTCCCGGTGACGTCATCACGCTAAAAACCACTGACCGGTGTTACGCCACGAAGTGTCCCCCCCAGTCAGAAATTGTTTCCACCATTGGAAATGAATTTTATGAATGAATCATCTACTAGCTAACTGTAACGGCCCTGCCCGTCATTCTGTTTAGGACTTAAGGAAAATTACCTGCGTTCGGACTTAATATCTTGTCATGTGAATCGATTGTTTGGTGAAATAACCAGCCCTAAAATGTAAACTACGGCAGGGATACACTTCTTGGGATAACACCGGACGCGCTGATTGGCTGAGGAACGCTTTCAATGCAGCGATTGGCTATCGTCTTTTGGATAGCATTAGCAGTAGCTTCGTGAACAGACCATTCATCCCCTACTGGTTTCAACCTGTTTACTGTGGCTTTAGAGTTTAGATCTTAATATGTTGGAGGATGTTTATTAAAAATATTCGTGTAAAAACATGAACATTTGCTTCTGTCAATGGGGATCCGATCACAGAGGGCAAAATTTGGCTTTGTAGCTAGCTACCCAAGCAGGACAAAGTTAGCAAAACTGAAAAATAAAAAGCGTTTAATATTACTGTCCTTCACCATTTCTCTCAGACGTTGACAGCTTGAGACGTAGCTTGTATTTCAGTCTACTGGAGAGGGTAATCTTACCAATTCATTAACATTGGAGAAACATAAATGACTAGACAAATAGTTTGTACTGGTTTAGTGCAAAAAAAAAAAAAAGAAGGTACATTGACTTACTATGGACACTGGATTTGAGCTACAAAAAAGGATGTGAATGAAACATTTGTTCTGTAATGTACAGCTTCAAGATTTTTATTAATCACTGTAAAATACTTTCATTTCAGATGTAGCATTTTAGCAATTACTATGCCACCCAGCCTTCACTCCAACTGACAAAGCAGGTTTAGAGCCCTATTTTGCATAAAGCACCTGAACAATTAGCTTCTAAATAAAAAAAAACAAAAAAAAAACAAACACATTACTCTTTAGGGACATGGGCATAATGAGACATTAAACTCACTTGCAGCAATTAACTACCTCCCAGGTGAGTATTCCATGCAGGTCTAAGCTTGACATTAGCATGACATGTTCACTAAAGACAGGAAGATTAAGACGTCATTTGAACATAACATGAAGACCACACACACACAATTTTATAAATCAATATACAAAATTTTATTACAAAAAAAAAACTACTTGAAAAGATCCACATTAAAAATGGCGGCAAACATTTTTAATCAGATAAACTACAGATAAATCCTGGTAGTAAAATTGACAGTGAAGAACAGCACCACTAAACGAGGAAACCTAAGCAGTGCTTTCAGAAACAATAAATTTAAAACTTTTAATGATTTGCTGCTGCTGCCCACTGCCAAGAACATGAGTCCACTGAAACATCAGTTCGACATACAAAATTCATCTGCCTGTCTTTAGACAGTCACAAGGATCTAAGATGTTTCAAATGAGTTAAGCAGTTGAAAACAATTTACAAGAGGGATGAGGGGGTCTAAGTTACAAAGTAAAAACTAAATCCCTGAATTTGAAAAGGATATAAGTCTGTTTCCTACAGAGGCAGACCACAGGGACAGCAGGCTATACTGTTGGAATCATCCACACAACACAAACAAGTTAAGCTGAACAATGCATTGCAAAATTCACATCAAACAAAAACCACTTAATCATCATCCTCATCGTCGTCATCTTCATCCTCTTCGTCATCATCGTCTTCATCCTCATCCTCATCGTCCTCGGGCTCCACCTTCTTCGGGGCAGGCCTGCCGGGGCCACCCTTCTTGCCAGTGTCGCTCTTTCCTGAACCACCCTTGGCTTTGTAGGCAGCGACATCCTGAAAACACAAGACATGTTAATCTGTTGCTTAATATCTTACATAATATACATGTGCTTCTAATTTTTCATACCTTCTCATATTTCTCCTTGAGTTTGGCTGCCTTTGCCTCATAGGGGGCCTTGTCTTTGGGGCTCTGTGTGGACCACAATTCACCAAGCTTCTTGGCAATGTCTCCGATGGAGATGCCGGGGTTGTCCGCTTTGATCTTGGGGCGGTGGTCTGAGCAGAACACGAAGAAGGCAGATCTAGGGGAAGAACAATATATATAATTATATGAGGACTTAGAAGTCAATTCAGCAGTACTGTATGAACTCAGGACTTACGGTGGCCTCTTGGGGGCATTTGGGTCCTTAAACTTCTTGCCCTTCTTGGCACCTTTGGGTGGGACGTAGTCCTTCATCTCACGGTCATATCGGACTTTGTCGGTCTTGGCCAACTCCTCAAACTTTGACTTCTCCTTGCCAGACATGGTCTGAAAAGACAAGTCATTGGTTATGACACTGAAATACGAATGCATTTGAAAGCCTCAAGAATTTAAACTACCTTCCATCTTTCTGAGCATTTCTTGGAGAACTCTGCGAAGTTCACACTGGTTCCTGGGTGTTTCTTCTTGTGTTCGTCACGGCAGGTTGCCACAAAGAAGGCATAGGAGGACATCTTGCCCTTTGGCTTATTTGCGTCCTTCATGGTGGCTCTGTAAATAAAATACAGAAAAATGTCAGTAAACAGATACAAATAAAAACTGCCCTTTAGATTTCCCAAATACAGACAATATAGAACTTAATACACACAAAGCAATTTCTAAAAACTACTAGTAGTTCTAATCCATCTGAAAGACACTTAAATGTATATTTAAAACTCCATTCGTAAATCATATGCTTTTATTACTAAAACAAACATGCCCAAATAATTTTAGGTACACAAAATACAAATATTACCAAAAGTATTAACAGACTAATTACATTTAACTGGCCTGGGCCTCTTTTAAAATACCCAACTGTTGCCGGTAAAACACGAACTATGGCACAAATAGGGCAGGCTGACGCCTGAGGGTGTTTGAAGGCACTAATCGGATTTCTGCGTCTCTGGGACAAAAAGACAAGACTCCATTTTGTATCTTCCCGCCTAAACTCCACTGCGCCAAAAACTTGCCAGTCAAAAAGGCCAAAAAGCTTATACTTTATATAGTCCCGAACGGTCAATAGCCTTATATTTTAGGCGAGTTAGGCGGATAAAGTTATGGTAAAACACCAATAAAGAACGGCCTGAACTTTCCCAGAGCTCTTCCGCCGTGTAGCAGCAGTGCTTCAGACCAAATGGCGTTTGAACTGCGTGTTGCGTACTAGGCGGACCAAGCTGTTCATGTACAAATTTGGCTTCCCGGAGTCAGAAAAGCACTACGAATCGCAATTTAGTCGTTTTAAAACCTTGTTATAACACTTGTACTCATTATTATATAAAAATACTTCAAAAGAGCAAACTATTATTACAGAACACAGCTTATTTTACCACCAAGTTGCGAAAGACACACAAAAACTACAACACGACGCCGAGAATCGACATATAAACTTTGAAAACATATTTAGGCCCAAAAATAAAGCCCGAAAAAGACATTGGCTTACCTGTTTCCAGCAAGACACGCAGTGGACGAGTGAATGAGGAGGAAAAGCGCAACTGTTTTGTCACCGTCTGCGCAGCCGCACAAACTTGACTAGATCCACTTCCAGATCCCCGCCCCCGCGCCTCCTGATTGGACAGAATCGAGAGTTTACTTTTAAATATACAAATCCGCGGCTGTGATTGGTCGAACGGTGTGATTGACTGCTGTGAGGCTAGGTTGAGCTCCTTGTGTCGTGATTGGTTGAACAGGACTTTTAAACTCACGGCGCGAAATCTACCCCTTTGTTTCCCCTCAATTAAAATGTACTGGGCTCTTCCTATGCTACTGTGTGGTGTTAGATAGTTTGGGCTTTATAGGTTTTTGATGTAGGTTTTTATGATTAAGACTGTTGATAGAGTAAAAAAAGGAAAAAAACACAATTGCAATCAAATGAAACATTGAATGCATGTACATAAAGGAGTATGAGCCAAGTTCTTCTCCAAAAGCCATTATCTTTCAGTATATTCTTTTGTAAAAGTTGTACCACAATCATTAAAATGCTGTATTTAAATGTAAATAAGGGGAAAGTAAAAAATAAATCGTGTTCAT
>JAVQKG010368318.1:0-16542 GCA_036025885.1 Hypseleotris bucephala | reverse complement strand
CCTACTAGTAAAAATCGATACAAACTTATGACAATTGTTTTTCAGTTGATAATGTTTTTGCTGATATAGTGGTATTGTGGTGTAGCCCTACAATATGACAAATGGTTAGAGTTTGTGCTGGATTTCTAATACCATCTTGAGCATTCATCCCATCTCATGCATGACTTCAGACTGTAACAATTAATGAATCAATTTAAAACCATGTATCTGTGCCTCACAGGTGATCAGCGTCACAAGACCTCCCTCCTTGAAACTGGGCTTGAGTTGCAATCACCTGACTCACGTTTTTATGACCAAACCTATTCCAATAAAAGAAAGAGCAAGACCAAAAGAATCGACCCTTCAGAAGATTCAAGATGAAGACTGTGCTGCTTCTGCCTGTGATCGCTGCTCTGTTTGGGACAGTCCCAGCCGACCCTGTCCCCCCCACGCAATCCAACTGCAAAGCCATATGGTGAGTGTATTAGTGTATTTGATACGTTAATCGATGCAAATATTTATTACGTATTCAATATGTTAATCAAAGTGCATGTTTTAAATTTATGATTTGTATTTAAGGCTCTTTACAACATCATGTGCTGAGGTTAACTCTACACTGATAGAACAGATTAGAGCCTTTAGTCCTAATGCTGAGTGTGACGTCTGCAGTTACTTGGTAAGAATATGACTTATAATTGTTTTTTATAATAATTTATCTCTTCTATGGCTGTAGATCAATTAGCAATAAATTATATTTTTGAGTCAGAAAAAGTCTGCGGTAAAAGTAAAGTTATATAAAGTTTGTGACTAGTTTATATTTAATACTGTACTGTATACAAATTCAGAACGTCACTAATTAATTCAAAATATGGCGACTGCTTTTTGTTTAAAATTGAGAAAAAATGTCATGTTGCACCTGGATGTAACTTTATTCTTTTATCTTTTTGAAATGTTCTTTTAAAGTTTGTGTCGGCCGACGATGTCACCATCACCGCTGACCACTCTTCCTCAGATGGTTATGGAGCTGAGACCATTACTTTTAAACTCACGCCTGGTGTAGAAACTGGCTGTAAACTGGTTGTAAGTAGCAGTATTTGACCTCAAATCACACAAAATTCACAATAACTATGCATGTTCTAATACTGCATATATATGTTGATTTTTAGGCCCAGTCTCAGTCTCTTGGAGCCCCCACTGCTTTAGATGATGCTGTCAATTATTGCAACCTTTATGATATTCTCACAGGTTTGTTCAATTATTGTCAACAGAACACTTATTTACTAGCTTGTTGATGTTTTATTAGATTGCACTGTAATTCACAACTTGAGCTACAGCAACTAAAAAAGGAGACGTAAAAAGTACAGGAGTTAAAGAATGTGTTGATTGCATCTTTTTTTCATGTGGAACTTGTGCCCTCTAGTGGACCAACTAACGACTTACACATGTGTTTTTGTGTTTTTCAGCAAGTGGCCTCAGCTCTCAAACAGGCTTTAGAGACGTAACTAACATATGGGTCTGTCCCGGGTTTGGAATTGAGACATGTAAAGCCTAACAAGTGACAATATAAAGAATTATGAAACCATTTGTTTAAGTAACTTGGGGAAAAAGACATAGTATGGACTGCTGTTTAACATGTCTATTGCAAATGATTAAAATTAAAAAGATTCAAACTAACGGGTGATATGCCAGAGTATGTTTTTTTTAAATTTATTTATCATGAACATTTCAGTAACAAAAAACAGAGCATGGGTAATTGTGAAAATTTCTTGTCTAATAAAAGTGTTATACCAACCTTCTTGGAAATTTAAATAGCAATTAATTTTCTGATTATTCATAAAATGTTATGCCCTCTAAGAATGGGCATAACAATTCCCTTGAATGATTGAGAACAATAAGTAGTTGTCATGTGGTTAATGAAAAACAGTTACATTGTTGTTTATTAGCTGGGATCTACCTTTGAGTTTCAGAGATGTTGGAAGATACAAATAATGTCACTGTTTATTTAATGATAGGCCTATATGTGTATTTTAGTTTGCAAAATTTTGCAGAATAATTTCACTTATAACTATAACTATAGCTATTTAACTTGCAGCTTTCTAATATGTTTTTTTGGTGTCATATTTTACCAGAGGTAAAATCTTCTACATGGGCAAGGCATATTGCCCTCAAATGGTGTGATATGGATGTTTGTCACAGGTCACTGGGTTCGTTTGCTGTACTCGATGTGCTTACTTATGTGAGGTAAATGACCTACTTCCCTTACTGTTATGGTAAAATGCTTTATGGAAAAAGTAAAAAGTGAAAATGATAACCAAATACTATTTTCCCTGAAGGGAAATATCGCAGTAATTGAAACATCTTTTATTGTCTAAAAAGTACAGATACATTTTAAAAGATCCTACATAGTTAAAGACACCTTGCATGCATAAAAGTGATCCAGATATTTTACAGACTATATAGAAATAATGAGACATAATTAGTTTTGGCAGGATGAACTTCCAACTCCGAGACAGAGCCATTCATTTGTGAACTCCACAAAGCCTGGAGCCTTGATAAGTCCACTTCCTGTATTAGAAACAATCATATAATATAGTATGTATGGGCTTTTGAAATTATTGAGATAAACAATGTGTAAAACTCACCTTCAATGATATTGTGAAGGTTGCAGTAGTTAGTGCCATTATCAAACAGGCTGTACCAGAAGTAAGACATAGACGAACCCTGAACACATTCAAATAATACATAAATGAATTACTTTTCTGCTAAATTATATTAACAGAGTCTACTGTCACCCACCTCAACATGGCAGCCCATTCCCAAAGACGTTCCAACTATTGTGAAGTTAACACTCTCAAACTGCCCCTGTCCTGAATTGTGCTTGGCCTGGATCAGACCGGCAGTTAAAGGCCCCAACTGCATTGAAAAAGAAATGGAGAATTATTATATATATACAGACTATATACATGATTTAATTTAAACTATTAACTATACACTGTCAACTCTTGTTCCTAACCTTGTAGGAGCCCATAGCTTTAATCTGCGTTACAATAGCCGTTTCCACCTTGTCACACGGTAGACCAAGCAACCTAGAGTCAAAGGGAATAAAAGCACATTGTATTGGGTTATGACAGCAGTCTAATACTAACTATATCTCATAAGACAAGTATTTACACAATCAACTTGTACAAGAGAAAATTCTTACCACACAATCCTGCAATAAGCATGTGTTATTTCAGGTTTAAAGCTGCCAGTAACAATACACATTCCCAAAAGGAGACCACAGGCGACGACCAGTGTCCTCAGAGCCATCCTTAAGCTTATATTGTGTTTATGACGGACTCACCGTTTATACTGGACACTGTGTGGAAAGAAAGATGCAACTGGAAGTCCATTGGAGGGTCATGAGGAGCCGTGAAAATAGATTTGTGTGACCCTTGGCATGAAGTGTCTGGCATCTGCAGAGAAACGTAACAACATACAACCTCTGTGATAAAACATGTTTTCTGTATAGACAACTGTACCTTTGTGTAACTCACTTATAGGGAGCTTTCACAAAATGCTTCAAATTGATTTTGGGTGATTTTAAATATAGGTCAAATTGTTATATTTATTAATTGTTTAATGAAAGCAAAACTATTTTTTTCATTAGTTTCAATCTAATGTCCTGAAGTTGTTTGTGGCAATTTGTGCTGCTGGCTATCTTGATCAGTGGGGGCAAATTAGGTTACTATGTAAGCACGGATACAGTAAATGTAAATCACATTTACAGATTGAAGCATGTGGTAGTATTATCATGCTGATTGCATTGTGATAGGCTTTGGAATTTACCATTGTTCTGGATGTTAAGAAAACCCTTTGAATGTAAGTTTTTGATTTGCAATGGCAAAACAGATGATAGAAAAATGGCTGTGTGTATTGTCTTAAGGATATTCTCATTATATCAGAAAACACATCCACTCATAATGGGCCACTTGATATAAATATAGTGCATAATTGCCTATTATTTAGTATTTGTTAAAAGAGTTTTACCTTATTTCTGTTAGCAGATGGCAGCAAAAGATAACTATCAGGATATGTACAAAATCCCAAATGTGGCTATTATGGATCTCTGCTGGATCCAAGAATAGTTAAAAAAAAAGTACAACACAACCACAAATACAACAAATTACAGTGAACTTTGAATCTGTGAACAAACTCGCCACCGTAGATTTCTAATTGAGAGGTGATGCATCAAAGTGCCTTGTTAATGTCTGCTGTTTCTCAGGAGGTCAGCTGTCAGTGTGGAGTGGGTGGTTTTAGTCATGTCTTTGCCTCAGTATCTATCCCCCTGTGGTCGCGTCCCCTTGAACCTGTCAGACGTACAGATGAATGGGAGCGACAATCTTCTCTTGTCTCTAATGAGGAGCCCTGCAGGAGAGAACTCGGGGCTGCGCACAAGTTACAACCACTTCTGGGACGATATCTGTGCTCATTTACAATGCAAAGATTCTTATGTCTTTTTCTGGAGGATCAATTAAAGGTCCCTTATGGTTTAGGTATTGTTTGGAATGGGAAATATGAAAAGTATGATGCATCATTTTATTTAGTGACATTGCAAACCAATAACAGCACAGTCAATATCATAAAGTCACTACTTACAAATCATATAGTAATAATTTTTCAAACTTAGCTGTATTTTATTATTTTGACCAACACCAAACACTGCTCAGGTCAGATTATTTTTAATGCTACAATGCAGCTTCTTTTGGACAATTGATTTTTATTATACCCAAAGCAGGTCAGTCAGTCACACCATAGTGGTAATGAACAACCTTAGTCACCACAGCTGTCATGGGGCAGACTGACAGAAATGTGGCTGCCACTCTACATCTATAGGGCTTACCACCATCAAACACAATGCAACAATTACAAATGTATTGCGTCACGTGTCTTGCTTGAGGACACAAAGAGGGTATGTGTTTGTCATGGGAATTGAACGTGCTACTGCCAACCAATTACATGAATAAAGTTTAAATATAATGTGTACATAACAGCTACCATGACAGTGAGTATTCCAGTCTGCAGCTAAATGACATTTCATTGCTTGTAACTTGAGTCCCATATGTTTGTTGTACATCATGTTGCAGATTCATCACATTCTGGTGGCTGGCACAGGAACAGTATGTGGACGGTCATTTGCTTAGCCATTTGAGAGAGCAATGGTCAGTTGAATGGTGACTGTTCTTTGGGCAGACAGTCACTGCAACTGCACACCATCTGCTGAGTTGAAATTCATTTGTCAGACAACTAGTTAGGCTACAGTTTAGATTAGTGGGAAGGTTTTAGAGCTCCAAAATCAAAATGTAAACAATAGTTAGCTTGAGTTGTAGATGAATTGTCACTACTTATTTAGTTATTTTATTCTTTTTCTCCGAAGAGTGATTGTAATCATTGTTCACTTAGTATCCTAATATTTATCTGAATTGACTGAATTAGCACATACCTGAATACCCTGCCCATTGCCTGCCTATCAGTATATCATCTGTAAAATGAATAGAATATTGACTGATTTTTATCATAAATAATAGTTTCACTTACTGAGAAATGTAATATTGCTGTTGCATCTTAAAAACTACACTCCCATGATCCTCCAGCGTGTGTCCGGCCCCTGTCACGTGACCGGTGCCTGCCATTTAATCCAGAAATGGGCGGAGCCTGTGTCCTGCCGCAAGTGATCCGCTAACAGCGAAACAAGGTCAGCAAAACTTTACACTCTTCAAACTAAGATTATAATAGATTAATTCGGCACTTAGGTTCATTTCTCATGCTTTTTTCGCTCTTGGTGCACCGTTAAAACTTTGGAAAGGGCTTGATATAACTTAGGATCTAAAATAAATCTGGTTCTTACTTTGTTATAATTTGCAAAGGTTGCGAGAATCTACACAGAAATTTTCAACCATTGCGATATTGATTGATACAATTTATTTCATTAGTCAAAGCATGCCCACTATTGTATGCATAAGTGTAGCAGAAGGCTGATTGACACTATTGCACACAATGTAGTCCAAAGGTCCCTTCTTGTAGTAAATGTTAAATCCACTTTGGTCAATGAGTTTTTAAGAGTCTTTTTAAATAAATAAACATTCTTGATCTAAGTGCAGAATATAGCTATATAGAATAGAATAACCTAGTAATTATTATGGGTTAGGATTAGAGTAAACCTTTAGAGATTACATTACATAGAAATTACTTGGAAATTATACAGTATATTAGACTATTATTACAAGCTAATATACACGTTATAACCATACTGTGACCATATTATTACCATGCTGTAAAAAAGTAAAGTGCTTCTTCTTATTATTATTATTATTTATTGATCCCCATATCCTGTTTAGCCACCATGTCTTCGGAGCTAAGTGGTAAAGTCCAGACCGTCCTGGGACTGGTGAATCCGGACCAGCTGGGGCGCACCATGACCCACGAGCATCTCACCATGAGCTTTGAGTGCTGCTACTTCCCCCCTGCCCCGGGCGAAGAGGCGGTGGCCGAAAACCCCTTCCAAATGCAGCATATGCACTGGCTCAGACAAAACCCTTACAGCTCCCATGAAAACCTGCTTCTACAGCAAGAGACCTGCGCCGTAAGGGATGAACTGCTGGTGTACAGGCGGGCAGGAGGGGGAACCATAGTGGAGAATACAACCACAGGCATTGACCGCAATCTGCCCATGCTAAAACAGCTGGCCAAGGATACAGGGGTCCATATCATCGCCGGAGCAGGGTACTATGTAGACTGCACACACACAGAGGCGACAAAGAGGATGAGTGTGGAGCAGGTCTGGTTCAACTCAACATGAATACAATATCAAACACACATTCAACAGCCGGCCACTTTATTAGGTAGACATTGTACATAATAAAGTGGTCGTGTTCTGCTGCTGTATCTCACCTGTTCATGTCATTTTGTGAGTTCAGGGATGGTCTTATTAAGTTATCATTAACATGCAAAATTTTTCATCTCTCAAGTTATTTATGTAGACCAGCCTACAGACTACATACAGTATATGTGCATCCAACTCCCGTGGACCATTCCCATTTTAGGGTATGTCAATGTAAATCTATTATGTCTGGATTAAAGCGTTTGCCTTTATCCAATGGAAAAAATATAGCATGACAATACTTTTTTTCCCCAATACTTTTACTTTTTCAGTTCATTGAAATGTGAAATGCAAAATAGCCCAAGTGAGTAGAATGGATACAGTATCAATAGCTGCATTTCGATCTACTGCACAAAAGTAGAGCTCTGTTTTTCAGTGTTATAGGTGCTAATTGTATTTAAATTTATTTTCTAGTGTCTCAAACCAGTCTCTTATGCTCCAGTTTCTGAAATCCTCAGAATAGTCCACCTATCACCAACAGTTAGACCTTATATGCAAAATTCCATTCTTTGTCATTTGTTTAACTTCAGCGATTTGTCTTGAATATAATGTGTAGGACTACATCCATAGGCTTAAGGTAAACAGGTGCTTGTAGATTAATATTTGAGGTGGAGTATTTGAGGTTTATATTTGATTTTGGAGGTGTAAACTTTCACATGATCTTGTTGAAACACATTGATGCAGGTGTAAATATCGGAGGAATAGATTTTGCACAAGCCCCAACACCAGACCCCATTAACAACAACACATTTTACAACAGAAAACATTATCAGCAGGCTTTGTTACCAGGTGTGAAGAGAAATGTCATTAGGGAAAGAAGTCTGAATAATTTCAACTTCATCAAGTGTGATTTACATGAGGCAGAAACATTTGATCATCTCCAAAATGTGCTGGCAACCAATCCCATTTATAATCTTCATTTGAGTATATTTAGAGTGAAATTGATGTTTTGAAGCTGAAATTGGCCCATTTGATTTAGATACGTCTTCAGTTTCCTTGCAGGTAAAAAATAGACTACTTTTTACACCATTGCACCAAACTACAGAGTTATATCAAATAAGACTGACAGGGGTCATGTTGGTTACAGCTGTTTTAGACAACTTTACTGCAAGTTATTTCAATGAAGGAATTTTTTTCTTTCTTGTTATGGCTTCTGACAGAAAATACAATGAAATATAATCTGAATTATATGTGGGTGATATGGCCAATAGAATTGGAATATGAAGTTATGAGGATTGAGATAATGGGAAATCCATTCAATGGTGAGATACTCTATTAATTTATGCTCTGTTCTTTACTGTCATTTTTTTTACACCATAGCCAGTGTTCATAATAAAAAAAGGAAAATAAATAGTATTAACTGTTACAACAAATATTGGGTTGGATGTACAATGAATTTGTAGTAATAAATGATTTTATGTAGCAGTAATCTCCTGTTTAAGGCAGAAAATTCAAAGTAAAGTAAAATCGTGATAAAATCAAAATAGTGATCTCAGCCAAATAAAAACCGTGATGTTTTACCATATCACCCTCGCTTAATCTGAATCTCCTACAATTGTTTGTTTGATTTGTATATTTTAATTTCTCATCCTGTGTACAGTTTAATGTACCTAATCAGTACAACAAAACCATGTATAGTTCACGGTCCAGCTATAATGTATTGTGAAATCCATTACAAACTATGTCTTTGTGCATCCTATCAGTGAAATAGACACGTCAAACTAATCAAAGGGGAATTAATCAACAAACATGTCTTTCTCTGACCCCAAATGTAACTGTGTCTTATATCGACTGACTTGTCACGTTGCCGACAGCTCACGGACATCATTGTGAGTGAGGTTCTTCATGGAGGCGACAGTACGGACATACGATGTGGTGTGATTGGGGAGATCGGCACCGGCTGGCCCATTACAGACAGCGAGAAGAGGGTCCTGAGAGCCTCTGCCCACGCCCAATCTCAACTGGGATGTCCCGTCATCATCCACCCCGGCCGAAACCCCGCCGCTCCAGCTGAAGTCATCCGTATCCTTCAGGAGGCTGGGGGTGACATCGAGAAAACGGTCATGTCTCATCTGGACAGGTGAGAAGTCAGTTACAGAAGATATTATACACTGATATTTTGTACATTTTTCTGAACTTGTAATAAGAACAATCTTCCTATAAACTCACACACTCATTTTGTTTATTAGAATTAGATACACATGCACTTGCAACTCATACATTTTTTTATATTCTTCAGTTTCATAATTTCAAGCAAGCAATGAGAAAACTTATTGTTAAGATGACAATAATAAAAGTGCAAAATACCATGTCTTATACACATGCTTTCTCTTACCGAGGCTGAACAAATACAATAAAACACTATACCAACAAGAGGACGCATAGTATAAAATTAATCATTTTTATCATTGTACACAAAAAAGATTAGAAAATGTCCTAGGACAGAATTATAATTGTATGCCTGTTATGCCATTGTTTGTCTATGTGTATTTAACTAGACACAGTGCAAAGGTCCAAAACACAAGGCTAATCTTTATTTTAACCCAGTCTTAATTGTCCATGATCCTGAATAGTTGCCCTGTGTTTTCGTGTCAAGCTTGTTATAAAGTGGAGCGTAGTCTGGCCCTCAGCTACAGTCAGCTGGGACACTGGCCGGCCCCAGTGACCTCTTCCAAGGCTAAGTGGCTGAAGATGGATGGATTGATGTTTGATGGATAGCTTTATTATTTCACAGTTGACCCTTGTATTTTTCACAAACTTGTTGATAGGACACTTACTGCATCATATTGTCTATACTTACTGCGGCATAATCTTAGAAACACATGCAATAGGCAATAAGTAAGTTGACTATTGGGATAATGATTTTGTCATAATAACGTTAATTAATCAGAAATTCTATTATAGACAACACCAGGTAGAAACAAAGGTCTAAATCAGGTCTAAATCAAAGCTAAACCATGTCTTAACAAGGTCACAGGCTAAACTAGTACTAAACCAGGAGTAAACAATGACTGATTTAAGGCGAGAAACTGCAGGTGAATAGGAAAAAAATCCAGTCAGTTTAAAGGTTTGCATCTCATATGTCTTAAAAGAAATTACAGATGGGATTTTGGAGATCTTATTTTGTTTTTTTTTATTTTGTATTTGAGTTATGTAAATATCATTGAAACATCACATTGTGCCCTTGTTTTTTGGGGGTCAAACAATTCAATAAATCCATCAAGTAATTAGATTTCAACAAATTCTTCTGTAGAAATGTCTTAAGTACAAGTCTGAAATGTCTTAAGTACAAGTCTGAAAAAGATCTCTACTTTAAGGAGAGATATTTTGGTCAGAGTTTGAGAAAAACACATTTTGAGAAAACAGACTTACTTTTAAAATGTACTCTATAACTCTATGCAGGTTGATTCAATTTTACAGTATAAAGACTTTAAGGTGTTGATTGGACCTGTTCTTTGTTTCCAAATAAAAGTTGCTCTGTTAAGAAACCAAACAGTCCCAAAATTGAAAAAAAAAACTTAAATCTCTAATTGTGAGTTCTATATTTAATTATGATAGATCTGGTCTTCTTGCAATGCTGATATTGTGTTTACTGACAAAGTATTGTGCAGCCCTTATGCTAAGTTTGTTTGTTGCAGGACTATATTTGATGAGGGCGAGCTACTGGAGTTCGCTAAGCTGCGCTCTTACCTGGAGTACGACCTTTTTGGCACCGAGATGTTGAACTATCCTTACAACACAGAGGTGGACATGCCCAGTGACAGTCAGAGGGTGAAGACGTGAGTAACTCAACAACATGCATCAATGCAATCGTGTACAAGTGCCCACACAGTCAAATGTGCCATCAAAATATTTTCCCTCTCCGCGTCATAAATAACTCGGTCTTAATACATTTCTGTCATGAACGTGAAGCCCCCTGCGGAAAAATGAGTGTGCCCTTCAGTTTTTTAATAGAAACTAGGCAACATTTATCTCACAAAACAGTAAGAAATGAGTGATGAATGCCATTATTCATTATTATATGTTGTACTGACAGATTTTAGAGGCTGACTGGTCATTAAGCTATTCCATCAGCTTAACATGATAGTGGTTTATTTAAAAATTACATATATAGACTTGCTGACCACTTTATTAGGTAGGCTGTGTGTTTAGGGGTTGGCGATGTGGTGATAAATTAGAATTGTGATATGAAGTTATTAAGAAAATACTAAGTCAACTAAAATCATGAAAGAAATCAAAGTTGTGATCTTGACTTAATAAAAATTAAGATATTATATTTTTACCATATAGCCCATGTCTCTGTCTAACTAACAAAGTGGCCACTGGCTTATGTTCAGAGATTGTCTTCTGGAGAGCTTGGTTGTAACAAGGTTTGAGTTACTGTCTCTTTTGTGTCACTTTAAACCAGTACTCCCATTTTCAACTGACCTCTGGCATTAACAATGTGTTTTTGCTCACGGATTATTCTACTGTTTGCAAACCATTCTCTGTAAACTGTAAAAATGTGTATCTGAAGAAGATTAACAAATCCTCAAAAACTCAAAATATATGTTTGACACTAACAATTTAATCGGCAAGTCACTTATTTCACCTTTCCTTCCCATTTCAGGAATCCATAGCCTTGATCCAATGTAACAGGCTGATTAGCTGTTTGCATTTAAATTCCCATGTACCTAATAAATTGGACAATTACTGATTTTTTTTCCTGTGTTAAGGTTGTCATTCTTGGTGAAGGAGGGATATGAGGACAAGATACTGGTGGCACATGACATTCACACCAAAAACCGCCTGACAAAGTTCGGTGGCCATGGATACTCCCACATCCTGAAAAACATTGTACCCAAAATGTTGACGAGGGGCATCACCCAACATCAAGTGGACAAGATCCTGATTGACAACCCCAAATGCTGGCTCACATTCAAATGAAGAAACTGGAGGCATTTGATTGGCGGTAGATACATCTTTTATCTTTTAGGCAAAACAAAGTGAACACTTGAATCGTACAACTTAAATTTTTAGCCTGTGAAATCTAGTCTTTTCTGTTGGACATTAATACCGCCTTTAGTTTTTAAAGTTTAATGTGATTTTAATTTACTTTTTCTAGTACGATTGGAGGGTTGAGTAAACACTAAATCAATTTAACACAGTGCCTCAATATAATAGTTTTTGTGAATACCACATTTAATCACAAATAAAAAAAAATGAAGCCTAGCTATTTTTTGCTGCACCAAGATAATGTTGTCTAAATAATTGCACTACTACTATCTTTAGCATTTGTATTTCATAATGTATTTTTAAAAAATTGTATGTAATTAAACCCAAGTTTTGTATTTAGATAAGCTAAAAATGCTTGTATTATTAATTTACTATCAAGCCATTTATGTTGCCAATAACACGTTACAAATTTTGACTACTTAAGGCTAACCAGAATACGCCAAATATCTGTTTTCTCAAATATGGTGCTAATCGATTGTTGCACTTTCTAACTCTCAACTGCATTCTTCAAACGGCCTCTTGTGCGACCCTTGTGCAAACATTGAGGTTGCCACATAATGAGCGTGTTTGTAATCAGTATGCAGCGCTGCTCTTAACGCAGCGCGGCGGTGTTAGATGAGTTGTCCTGTCGCCCCTCGGTGGGTGTCTGGGGTGTCTACGGGACGCTGCAATGAAGGACATGCCCTCCTCATCATCATCATCTGGGAACAGGTGGCTGCACAGGGTGACTCCGCCGCATGATCAATGGCACGATGGCCACGCCAGACTGAGCACCCAACAACAATATAGTGTAACTTTGTGATTAATTTTGGAAAAAGGATTACAAAGACAAACAGCTGATGTATTTGATTTACATATATTTAACAGGTTGATTGACAGGATCATTCGATGGGTTTTATTACGGCTGGGCGATATACCATTTCATACCAATATTTTGCTCTTCTACTATGATTTGAATTTTACATACACAGTGATACCCATAGAAATCTGAATATTTTAATGTCACTTTTCTTCCTGTTTTGCCCTAGCCCAGCCTTTCAAATCTACATCTTTGAATAATTATGTGAGTGCATTCTTATTTTTTACCAGATAAACCCATAAGCAAATGTGTTACGACTAAAAACGCAAATTTATGATGACAGATTTTTGGTCCTATCGCTCAGCCCAAGCTTAACACTGATGTAAGTTTGGTCAGCCATATTGGGATGGTGACTAACCAACAGACCACTCAGTTGCTTCGACCAACTGTTGTACAAAGAGTAAGAAGCAGAAGTTACAATGATGATCAGTCACAGTGCTTCAATAACATCAGAATGACCTTTTACAAGTAGATTTTTCTGTATACATTTCAGTGATTTCATATTGTCTACAATCATGCACTCATTATGCAACAATAATTGACTATTTTGGTGAATAAAGCACAGTTATGGACAACCACAGTGCAGATGGGAGTGTTGACTATGTGAGTAGTATATTCTGAGCTCTATAATTGAGTGCTACTGATCAATACACTCATACTTTATATATTAGCACAGCAGCAAGACTTCATTTAACGGCACAATAGTTTGAGGTCCTTCAGGAAAGCCACATTGAGCAAATCAAAATTGAAACTTGTCTTTCAGCACAGTTCTTTTTGCAGGATCATCTTTCTTGACTTTTCTCAGATTATTTGATCCTTCAGATACTCCAGCTGGACTGAATATAAGTAAAGTAACCAGGCGTTTGGCAGTCCCATTTCAGTCTGCATACAGCATGAAGCCAGAGAAAGTGCTGTACTTATTGTTGTTGCCCCCGTGCGCCTTGCCTCCGTCCAGTTTGATGTAAATCTCATCCCCAGGCTCTAGATGCAGGACCACGCTGTTACTGGCGTAGTCATAGTTTTGATCCGCATCTTGGGCAATGGCGCTGGCTCTCACCTGAAAAGGGAAGTCCCACGTCAGTCTTAAACAATGCAGCGTCAATGCATTACAGTTCCCCTGAGTGCTTAACCTAATCAGGACCTTGGAGAGCTCCTTGACGTGAGGTGAAACACTATGACAACTTTACCCCTTATATTCTGTCAATACCACTTAGTTACAACTATACAGGGCACTCATCACAGCTGTAATGTAATGTAGACATGCGTAAACGTGCGTGAAAGGGAAGGTGATAGTGTTTTGGCAATGCGATAATGATCAAAATACTGGCCCAATAACAGCTGACTCTCAGCTGTATTGTTATTGGAAATTTAAATAGCTTTAATGTATGCATCTTAGTATTTGGTTCCATTTTAATTATACCAAATTCGAGTTTTAGTGACATCCAAATATATAAACCTGAATACACATGACATAAGGGGTTACGCCACAACTCGTCTCTAGCCTAAACTGTGGCTGAGTGTCCTACCTGATTGTTTTTGCAGAGATCAGCCCACATGCTGGTCCCGTCGCCTCCTCTCATCAGCACGTGGTAAACAAAGAAGTAAATCCCGGGTATGGAGCAGGTGAACTTGCCCGTGGCGGGGTCGTAATGGTTGCCCAGATTCGTGACCACGTCATCGAACTTGAGCACCTCATATCCCTCGTGCTGCTTCTTAAGTCCGGCGTAAAAGGCGATCTTTGGGACGGTGTTGTATGTGGCTGCACTGATGACACCATTCGGTCCGTTAAGCCCCGGAGGTCCGGGTAGTCCCGGGGGTCCGGGAGCGCCTCTCTCTCCTGGTGGTCCCGCGGGTCCAGGTGGCCCGGGTTCACCCATGGGACCCCTGGGACCTACCCTCCCCACGCGCCCTGGCTCTCCCTGCGGACCCTGGATGAAGGTGGGCAGTGACTGGACTAGACGGTTGTCTTTAATGGGACTTGTTGCTTTGGCCGTAGCAGCGGTTGCGGTTCCGTGGGAGTCACAGACCATTTGACACGAGCCCAACATCTCGTAGCGCGCGGGAGGTCCTGCCGTGTTAACCATGACCGGGATGAGGACCACCAGGACCAGCACCAGCGCCACACCACAGACACCGGTCGCGATCATCTGCGCTCTGCGGACACGCTGGGATCTCCGGAGCGGGTGGTCGTCCAGCCTGCTTGTGGGGGGTGTCTTTGCTTGGAGATGAACTGACCTCTTGGTGCGCCGTAACTTTTGGAGGTAGGACAGTCCTTTAAATGTTTGCGCGCAAAAGTCAGCATCCACAACTTTTACGCGCCACAGATGCCATCTAAATGCTTCATGTCCACAGCTTCCACATACATCAAAATACTCTGAGATACAAAACAATTATAGTTGCACAAAGTGGGTTTTGTCCTTACGCGGTGCCACGAGAGAGAATGGGCTTGAAATTAGGCTTTACCCGTTTCTATGTTTGAGCGCGAGGGGAGGGGTGAAGTGATGGATGGGATAGACGCGTCTTTTTTCAATCAAAGCACAAACAAAGAGAAATACAATCACTGAATAGTAATTGTGAGGCTTCAATTTCCCGATATTTGTTTGTTTTCTGACACCTGTCTTTGTCCGAATATTCAGTGATTCAGGTTCTATTGTTTGATGTAATGTTACATCCCAAGTTGCCACAACATGCTTTACGCACGTATCCACAGCGGTTCTCTAAAGGTCTCACGCATAATTAAACCCATTACTGACAAAAGCCATAGTCCTTTGGCACCTGGTCACACCTCACTGGCTCCTAGTGTCTAATTTATCATTTGGGGGAAAATCCATAGTACAATAGTGAAAGAAAGGAGGAGTCACTAGGACTTGGCAGTGAAGGATGGCTTTACAGGAATATACTGATGAAATGACTAAATAGCACTTAGATACAGACAATAATGTGAGACCACTTTATTAATTACAATTGTTAGCATATATGATAGAATGAAGCTCTTAGTGATCTGCTCAATTAATGTTGATTTGTGAAAGAAAAGCACTGTTGAGTAATGAAGATGTAATGTGTGTAGAAGAGGAGGTATCTTGATGTCTTGAATGCAGAGGCTGTGGTGGCACTTTAAAAGGAGGATGAATGAAGGGGAGGGAAACAAAGATAGCTTGTTAATCCAGGAGGTGGAGACAAGTTTTAGCCCAAACATTGGTCACATTTTATTGGACATTTGTCAAGTTAAGTTTTGAGTACAACATGTTTTTTAAGTAGTTATACGTGTTATATATTTGGGTTTAGTAAGTGTTGACATTTTTCTAATTTCTAAAGACAAGTTTAATGTCTCTTTTATATTCTCTTATATAATCTCCTGCAAACTTCAAATAATCTCCTGCAAACCCACAAGCAGTCTATATATAACAAAAGCATAAAGTGTGCATTATAATGCTTAAATGAAAAGATGTCAAGGCTATTCTGGCTGTACTCATTTCCTTTGAAAAAAATACAAAAGCATTTGCTAGCCATAGCAATTTCTACAGATTAACTTGAACTATAATAATTACACAGAGATCACCTTAGCATAGGCAACTGTGCCACTTACCAAATACTGATCATGCAAAATACCAACAAATGGATGTTTGTTTTTGTAATGGCAAGAATCAATTGTGCAATTCTATTTTCACCCAATAGACCAACAATGTGGTGGAAATTTTGCACTACATTGACAGTGAATGCAACATTTTACAAGCTGTTTTTTTTTTTTTTGCGTTAATGAAATAGAGCAAACATATTCACCAAAAGCACT
>JAVQKG010368315.1:0-10319 GCA_036025885.1 Hypseleotris bucephala | reverse complement strand
TGTCACAATAATACATTTTGAAGAATAATATGTTGCTTTAGAAAATCTCAATTGTCATTAATAATGAGAAGACCATTTTATGCCTCACATACATTGATTTATTTTTATAAAACAACAACCTTATTAAGTGTACAGTTTTGGGACTAACCTGCAGGTGCCTCAGAGTGAATACCACTGGCTCTGAGAGATAGACCCGGTTGGAGCCTCGATGCACAGAAGCGGAGATGACATGAGAATTGACCACTAGACTGCGCCTCCTGACGTCTGCGCCCTGTCCTGTGCCCAGCCCCACCCGCAGAGTGGAGTTTTGTGTGGTCAAGAAGGCCCCCAGGTTCTTGTAGAGTGCAAGGACCAAGTTCACCTGGCCTGGATGGGACAGCAGTAGTATAATAGTCAAGGCCAAAGTAGAACAATAGAGAGGGGACATGGAAATGGTGACTCATATCTAGTTCTGCCATAATTTTTTCACTGCAAACATTCTGCCTAGCCCATTGAAGAAGCGCTGAAAGAGCAATGAAGTACAAAATATTAAGGGCTGAGAATCAAAAGGGCATAAGTGACAATTTGGGCATTATATATATATCAAATGAATGAATTGTATATGTTCACATGGTTAATAATACCACAAACACGCAATAGTTGACTTACAATTTGGCTTAACTCTATGACTAAATAAAAGGTAAACATGATGAAACACATGGCTAAACCAGGCGTAAGGTAAACCAAGAACCACATGAGCCTGCAGTCTAAAGATGGCAGCCAGAATTGCAGTGGCAGCAGTTACCATGCCCCCTCTAGTCTTCTATTTATCTCTGTGCACAAGGCAACCAAAGCAATTGTGACTTGATACAAACCATTGTTGCTGTACTGCTGCAAGGCCAGTGCTGAGATCTGCAGGATGCTGTCACTGTCGTATGAATGAGGAAACGTCATGTCCTGAATATCTGCCTCTGTATTTAGCACATACACTTCCAAATCTGCACAAATACAAAAAATGAATTAATTAGTGTGTGACGCACAATATTTAATCTAAATTGTACAGAAAAGTTACCAATATTGGGAGCTCTGTCGCTAAACCGGCCTTCATACAAGTTGTTTGCCAGTAAAAAGGCTCCTTTTTCCACTGCATCTAACAGCAGTGAAGCTGAGCGTGACTGGTCAGGACTGCTCATGTCGGCCCAGGACATCAGAGCCTCGGGACCAAGCAGGTTATCGACTGTCTGAACCACCGCCTGGGACAGAGAATAAAGAATATTTGATACTTTTATAGGACAATAAATGTTAGTATGGATCTATGCATCGATCCTCAAAGCTTACCTGCACATAAGCCCGGCATGTGCGCTCCCTCTTCTGTAGCTGAAAGGAAATAAAAGTACCTATTGTTAGAATCATCAACAGTGACATTTCTGCCTACGGTTTGCTGGAAAAGGTCAAGAGCATCATTTACCTTGTTGTAATTACGTGCCGCTGATTCTTTATTGGCTGGTCTTAAGGCCTGTAGCTGGGAGTCCAGGATGTCCAATAGTTGTTCAATTAGTTTGACGGACATACTGACATCACCCGCATAGATCCGCCCCCGGGTCAGGTTCACCAGCTCACCCGCGATATTGGCAGCATTCTCACCACTCTTAATCTGCAGTTAGACCAGGGCTTGACATTAGCACTTGTTAACGAGCCAGGTGCACGCAGATCTGAATTGTAGCTACTAGGACGTTCACTTTGATTAATTTGTCCAGTTGGATTTTATACATACATTTTAATTTACAGTAGACCTGGCATTTTTAAGCTATGGTTTTCTTACAAAACAAATTTCAAACTTTTGCATTTGACTGGTTCTGTTTCAGTAATTACTATTAACCAACCATTAAGCATAAAATGGATTAAAATCAAATTGTAGCTCATTTTCAACTGTAGCTTGTATAAATTAAAATTGGCTTGTATATTCGCCACATTGGCCAGTGAGCAGAAAAGTTCATGTCAAGCCTGCGTTGGCTAATGTGATGTTTCCAGTTTGATTGAAATAGGGCAAAGTATGTGCAAGTTAGAGGGTGTCAAATATACCAGACTTCCCAATGTCAATCCAAAATGGCCGACTTCCTGTTTGTCATAGGGCAGGGCCATAATAATATTTTATGTTCAGCACGATGTGGAAAATCACTGTACCAAGTTTCGAAGCTCTCCGACAAAGTAAGTGTATCAAGAGTCCCATAGGAGTCATAAACATGGGGGCGCTATAGAGGCATTCTTTATTCGACCGTGATAATTTGCATATGTCCATTAAATAGACCCTCGCCCGGGTCACTGTGTCAAACTTCATGAGATTTGCTTCATGTTTACTAAGATTAATGGCTTGGAAGTAGATCTGGCAAAAACTGTTTGAGTTATAGCATTTAAAAGTTTAAGCTTAATTAATTAGTAACTTAATTTAATTCATCGCAGATGTACCCAATTTTAATCACCTCTTCCTTAAACCAGTCCTGACCTTCCCTGAAAGTTTCATCCAAATCCGGGCAGTAGTTTTTGCTTGATCACAGACACGCACGCACACACGCACGCACACAAGCCAACGGAGGCGATCACATAATCTCCTGGCGTCGGTAACTATGTGTTAATGCATTTAGATACGATTGCTATGTAAAAAGGGAACTGATTCACTTTGAAACATCTTTGAGCCTATTGGCAATAAAAGCAGAAGCAACATTACTGCACAGTGTAGTCTTTATGTTTCAAAAGATAAAAAAAATTTAGAAAATTAAAAAAAATGCTAAAGCAGGACTAAACACAGGCCTGCTGGTGCCCAAAGTTATGACTAAACCAAGGCCTTCTGCTGGTGCCCAAAGTCAGGACTAAACCAAGGCCTTCTGCTGGTGCCCAAAGTCAGGACTAAATCAGGACTAAACCAGAACTAAACCTAGACACAGATCTTCTGCTGGGGCCCAAATACAGGACTAAACTAGGACTAAACACAGCCCTGCTGGTGCCCAAAGTCAAAGACCAAACCAGGACTAAATCAGGACTAAAACAGGATTAAATAAACCAGGATTACACACAGGCCTTCAGCTGGTGCCCATAGTCAGAACTAAGTGTAACTGTTCTTTTCAGCAGTGCATATGACAACTCAATGTGTTTCACTACACTTTTTTCTTATTTCTGTAAAGCACTTTTGCAGAATACCCTGTGTATAAACTGCACTACACAAAAATTGCCTTGCCAATCATTTGAACTTTGGGCAACAGCAAAAACTCCACCAGTTCAGCCTGCTGTTTCAATAACCCGAGGAGACCCACAGTTTCAGCAGTAGATCTATAAGTGTGTGGAGTGAGTCAAAAGACTATATTTAGTTTGGTTGTTGCAGTGAAATCTAAAATAAAGTGGACTGCTGCTGCACAGTGGTGTTCTAAAGAAGAGAAGGGACACGTAAAAGACAAACATATGACTCAACCTGTGGCTCTCAGTAATTGCCTCGATGACTAATGCAGCTTGATCACGTCTGGCACCGGAATATATGGAACTTTAGGAGAGTTTCAATGTGTGCAGATCACTGACATTAACACAAGTAGACTGGCAAAATGTTGCTAGATTTCAATTTTAGCAGGTAATGCATTCACTATCATTAGCCACTTTGACCAGTTGCTTTGTACACAGGAATTTATATGGAACTTAAAAAGAGTGTGTAGATTAACAAATCTGTCAAATGTGCTAGATTTCAATGTAATGCATTCACTTTCATTAGTCACTATTCTTTGTATACAGATGCTTTGACTATTAGCCTAGAGGTCTGACAGGTCTTTCTAAAACATGTAATTGGTTAAGGATTTCTTATAGGGCTGCATAATATATCTCAAAATTATAGTTATATCAGTATTGCAAGAATATGCAATACATCATAGTAATAATAATAGGGTCTTAAATCTGACACTGTTTTAAGCATTTTCCATTGAAGCTGGGAATAAATAATGCATTGAAAGTCTAGCATAATAAATGTCTTTATATTTGGCTTTGTTACCTCATTTATGTCTAGTAGTTTTGAAAATGCAGAATAAAATTTTCATTAAAACATTGCAATAATATCCATATCGATATATTCAACTTTGTAATTATTCTAATCTCATTTAATCTAATCTAATGTTTTCCCAGATCATGCATAATTTCTTACAGGATAACCATGAAAACTTTTTAATGTCAATCAAACATGTCTGCAACTGTCTTTTCAGTCATTGTTCAAGAAATTGGGGATAAAATAACACTTATGTGAACAGTGGCTAGCTGAAATCATATTTGGCCAGTAACTTTTAAAGGAAACTTGCCACAATGGCCAGTGAACGGAAAAGTTCCTGTCAAGTTCCGATATAGACAAAAAAAGACACACACATCACAACACAGACGTGCACACAGTGGGTTGACTATGCTGAAGTGGTGTAAATCCAGGCTAAAGCATGACTCTATAATACACACCACACACACAGTGGGTTGACTATGCTGAAGTGGTGTAAATCCAGGCTAAACCATGACTCTATAATACACAACACACACACAGTGGGTTGACTATGCTGAAGTGGTGTAAATCCAGGCTGAAGCATGACTCTATAATACATGAGACACACACTACACACATACACAACACACACACCACACACACAGTGGGTTGACTATGCTGAAGTGGTGTAAATCCAGGCTAAAGCATGACTCTATAATACATGAGACACACACTACACACATACACTACACACATACACACCACACACACACAGTGGGTTGACTATGCTGAAGTGGTGTAAATCCAGGCTAAAACTGACTGTCTGGAGGCTGTGACCGCTCTCTGCTCCACATCCGCTTTCCTCTGAGCCCAGGTCAAAGCTTCCTCTTTTCTCTCTCACTTTCTCACCGCTCACTGCTTCCAACTGCCTCCATGAGCAAGTCTGGAGCACAGTCCTGTCAAGTAGGCAATTTTAGACCGGATGTTAGGATCTTAATGTTGCTTAGCACTAGCAAACATTATTTAAAACTTGATTTGGATACTCAGGGAAAAAAACTGAAAATATTTTTATAGTATCGTCTTAAGAATCACCAGTGATTAAAGCAAAATTAACTACCTGCCGTTAAACTGCTACTCTCATTTAATCAAAATCTGAATTTCCAAGTACCATTTTATTCAAACTCAAATGAGCTTAAACACTACTTAGAAATATTAGCACAATACTGCTGTAAATCTAGACTAACTTAAATTATGTCTAAACCCGGTCTAACAAACCTGGGTCTTGAAAACTAGTATCCTATTTTTTACATTTTCTTACAACTGTGCTTGAGATAGGGGCTTCACAATTTTGAAGAAAATACTGAATAGAAAATTTTATGACAAATCAGGTGCAACCAGGTTTGTTTTAAGAACCAAAATTCAGTTCACAGCACATTTCTAACCTGTCTGGAAGAATTAAAACTCGAAAGACAACAAATTTGCAAACTTCCACAATTAACTGTCAGAACAAATTTGATAAATTAGTTAGATCATAATTATGATTTGATTTTCGCACATTTAACCCTGTCTGGTAGCATTCACACCAGAAAGACGACAAAAATTAAATTTGCTCAATTTCTTTTTTAAATATATTTGTGGAGGTTAAATTAGATTAGATTATATTGCCTAAAGAACTGCAGCCTTTGCAATTTACTTCTGTTAGAACTTGTGAATCGATTGTGATTACTTGTGCAACCCTAGTCCACTTCTAGCACACTCCTTCCTCAGACATTATGTGATCATGAGGCTTTAGCAATCCAGGTCTATCAACAGCACACAGTGGCAGTGCACAGGGAGGACACAGCGGAGGTACAGTGTGCATCCTTTCAAGGACCCTTCACTTGAAAGCGTTCTTTATGAAGGAGCCTGGCCTTTTGTCAGAGCTCATCACGACCCATGGATGCTCCGGAGATTGGCTTAAATGAAATTGCATGTTTGCCTCACGATTCCCCGAGGACAGAGAGAGACCGCGTCCTGGTCACGTGACCCGAAGAGACAGGAAACCACAGACCCAAATGACCCTCCACTCGTCTCCCACCGCGTAATATCGGCTGCAAATACACCCGCTGAGGAGGCCAGGCAGGAAGGAAGGAGGTTAAACAAGGGCCAATTCTGACACAAGGAGCAGATTTGCACAACAGTGGTGAGGAAGTGGAGATTTAAGAGTCCTCGGAGATCAAATCATGTAACTATGACATTGTGTAAAACTAGAAAGCACTCAGTTTAGCTCAGTCGGTAGAGAGTGTGGTCCATATACAGAGCCTACAGTGCTTATCCCAGTGCTGTGAGTTTGAATCCGGCTCACGACAGTTTGCTGAATGTCACTCCCCAGTCTTCACCCTGATTTCCTGTCTGTCTACTGTCCTGTCAAAGTGAAAATAGCCAAAAAATATATTTAAAAAAAACTAGAAAGCACTAAGAGCAAAAACCTCCGCCAAGGCAGCTCATTTCTACAGATCACTCACAAAATATAATCAACTAGTCTTAGTGTCATTTCTGACCTTCGTTGAAAATTCCATCCAAATCTTTCCAGTAGTTTTTGCGTTAGGTTGCTAACTGACAGACAGATTGGAGTGATACTTTGCTATATTCTTATGCCATTTAAATTGCAGAAAGCATTTTAAAAGAATCAAAAAGTTAAAAACAGCAATGCTCCAATTCAGTGGTTCTCAAACTGTGGTGTAGGCCCCACTAGTGGTACTCTCTCACTGACCTATTATTAGACAACATTGTGCTTTCTAAGAACGATGACAGACAAATCTGAAATTGGGCACTGTGTAGCCCTCAGTACCGGATTACAGGGTGGAGTGACAAAAACAAGGAAATCACTGTCAATGAAGCTTTCGGGAAAAGGTGACAAAGGGGAAATGATGTAGTGTTCAAAATGAAAGTGGAGTAGTAGAGGGTACATGGTGTGCGTGTGTGGTCTGAATGGATGTGTGCATGTGTCGTGTGTGTATAAATGTGATTGGATGTTATGTGTGTGTGGTGTATGTTGTGTAGTGTGTGTAGTTTATAAATGTGTGTGCTTAGTGTGTGTGTGTGGTGTATGTTGTGTAGTGTGTGTAGTTTATAAATGTGTGTGCTTAGTGTGTGTATATGGATGTGTGTAGTGTGTGTAGTTTATAAATGTGTGTGCTTAGTGTGTGTATATGGATGTGTGTAGTGTGTGTAGTTTATAAATGTGTGTGCTTAGTGTGTGTATATGGATGTGTGTAGTTTATAAATGTGTGCGCTTAGTGTGTGTATATGGATGTGTGTAGTTTATAAATGTGTGTGCTTAGTGTGTGTATATGGATGTGTGTAGTGTGTGTGTTGTGTGTATGGTGTATGTATGAATGTGTTTGGATGTTATGTGTGTGTGTAGTTTAAGAATGTGTGTAGTGTGTGTATGTGTGGTATGTGTGTGTAGTGTATGAATGTGTTTGGATGTTGTGTGTGTGTGTAGTGTATGAATGATTGTGTGTGTAGCGTGTGTGTTTGGTATGTGTGTGTTGTGTGAGTCAGCCCTGAGATATGGGGCCTTTGGCAGACCTCTCCTTTGTCTCCAGCTGGGACACACTGTTCCTCTCGTTCGCCCTTTTTCTCTCTCTCTCCTGCTCTGGACAAAACACTGTTTCATCATCAGCACTGTCACTACTACTGCTGCTGTCTGAGTGTATGAGTGAGAGTGTGTGTTATAGTCTGTTATAGTGTGTGTCTGTGCATGTACAGTATGTGATGGTGTTTTTGTGTGTGATAGTGATAAACCAGGAACGCGAGGACGAGACATGTTTCACACATTCAGGTCATGAATCAGTCCATCTACAGTCACCGTGTCCGGATAACACTCAAATACACGCTTCCAGTATGTCTTTTTACTACAAACTAATATTCTCACATTCACAATAGAAGATTAGATTTGCATTTCAAAAGATGCCAAAAAAGAGGGATCAAGAAAACAAAATCAGACTAATGGAAAAGCTTTTTGTCTCCAATTAGCACAAGTCTGTTAAATAACTTGAATTATAATTGTCAATAAAGAGTGATATGTGAAGGTTAAAAAAATATTAAAAATATGATTGCCATCTTTATATGTTGAGAGCATTCACCCAGGTCAACATAAGAATTCACAGTAACACTTAAAGCTCACCACTACTTAGCAGTACATGAATAAATATGTAATAAAAAATAATTTAGTTGATAAGCCATTTATAGTAGCTTAAGTAACACTGATGTTTACACATTTGCATTGATTTTATAACTTATAAATTAAACATTATCAGTGGTATTTATACACTTTTGTTAATTAATGTTGAAGTAATGCTTTGTAAAAGATCCATAAATTGGTTACTAATGCAAACACCACATTGAGCCAAAGGAGAGCTGCTCCGTAACTGTGTGAAATACAGGCCTGTGTGAACTGAGGTGAACTCTGAGAGGAGAGAGAGGGATGTTCAAACTACTATCAACTATGATTTCTGACAACTCTACTCGATATGGCTGTACCAAATTGGGTAGCACTTTACTTTACAACACAGTAGGAATGTGGTAATAGTGTGGTAATAAAAGACTAATAAACATTAAACAATGTTGAAATTATGGTTAATTTTTATGTAATTACAAACCCTAATCCCATATCCTAACCATATATAACTCATAATTATCTACTATCTTGTTACCATGCAAAATACATTGCATGGAATTACAAGGGTAATTACATAAAACTAAATTAACTATTTTTACTATATCATTATCTGTTGATTACTTGTTTATTACTACACTGTTACCATATAATTACTGTGCTGTAAAGTAAACTGTGACCCAACATTGAAAATAACATCAAACTAGGTTTGCAATATTGTTTGAAGCACATTTAAATCTGTCTGGATACATTAACACCTGGACAAAACCCACAAAATCCTGTCAGAACATTTTTGTAGATGTTACATTAGAGAGAGGAGGGTACAGTGAATGGTCCAAAAGGCCATTGAAGAGCAGTGAATCATGGGAGTTTAATCAGCGCAGATGGGAACAACACAGGCTCCGCTCTCCCGACACAGACTTCACTTTAGTCTGAGAATGTGACCTCCGGACCGGGTCTAAGATCAGTCAAGACTAAAGGATCCTAACACGTGTGCCCAGAATAAATGACTTACTGGAGACTTACTATTACCCACCTCTCTATGTAATGTAGGTATAGCTTTATGTCGGGGAAAAAAGATACATTTTTAAGATGTTAAAAATATGCCTTCATTTGCTAAGATTTGCTTTTTTGTCTTTTTATTATTTTTTTTTTTAATACTGAAATTTTCTCAGAACATTTTAAATCTTGTGAGTCTGATTACAATAATATTACAAAATACACCTGACATTACATTACTAACAGTACACATGCAGTGTTTTCACCCTGTACTTTTTTTTAACTTCAAAAATTATTTGAATGAGCACTTTTTACTTCATTAATATTATTTTGACGTAACTATCCTCTTACCTGAGTAAATTTATGGTCTACTCTACCCTCCACTGACGGGGACTAAATGACTTCCTGGCAGTGTGAGTGTGTATGAATGATTGACAGACCTGAGGGAGAGTGGACCAGGCTGGCTTATGGAGTTTCATCTTACCTTTTGTTTAGCACCATGTTTCCCAGCTTGAGGTCTCTGTGCACTATATTTTTCTGCAGAAGAGAGAGAAAGAAAATAAGTTTAGAATGCATTGTGTGGAGAGTGATTCATGACTATCAAAACAACAGGAGTGGCATGTGAGCACAGGGAATGAGTAATCCAAATCAAGGGACATTTTTCTGCAGTGGTCATAATAATAAAGCCTGTTTCGAAAGACTTGTTGACAATGTACAATAGCAGACGTTCTGATGAGCTCAACAGTTTTTTTTTATTTATGCAACACAAAGTAAATTAAAACAACAATGGAGATTTTGTAAGGCCTTAGCATTTAGCACGCAAGTCAGCAAGTACCAAGTTACCTGGATAATATTTTAAGGTCCAAATAACTGTGAAAAATAGCACTGCTTTAAAATAATTCTGAAAAGCTAAACTATGTCCAAGTCCATATTTTGAGTTAGTCAAGGGTCCTATGTTATGCATTTTTGCTGTTTTGGATACATTTAGGTCAACATTTTAAGTTTTGCAAAATCAAAAACATTTATCTAATATAAGCTGTTTTGTAATGCTCTCACTTTGACTTGATTTTAACACTGATTAGACACCTCTCTCTTTAAGACAGAAAAAAACCATTTGTGCCCTTTTTTATGTGTGTTTCCATAAAATCTTTAACCACTTTTGACTTCTTCTGGGATATAAAC
>JAVQKG010368172.1:0-10572 GCA_036025885.1 Hypseleotris bucephala | reverse complement strand
AAAAAAATAATGTTTAGTTTTTGCTTCATGTTGTTTAGTACATTAAAAGCAAAATTTACATCTACTTGGACCTATAAATCATGTGATTCTTTGACCTATCAGTTTTCCCATATATTTCTTATATCTCACTGTCCACCAATGTACAGTACATGTACAGAATGATGTTATTGTAAAAGCCTGAGCAGACTCTTATTGCCTCATTTTCACGAGGCCTGACCGCTGACCCCTGAAGTCATGATTGTGGCCGTGGGCAGGGGTTCGCAGCGGAGGTACAGACGAGCCTTTCAGCCAATCGAATCACAGTGCTGCCAGGGGTCAAAGGTCACTTATGGAATTTCATAGAAATGCAAAGGTCACAGGTCACTCTCAATCACAGTCAACAGTGAGAGAAGAGCACAACAAGGATATGAGGAAGAGGAGAGGGGCCCAAACAAGAGCAATGGTGTCAGATATAATGATGCATTGAGACAGTACATTCATACAGCTGTGCCGTGTACATATTGGCAAGAACTGGTACCAAAATCCATGCCTGAAGTCGATTCAACAAACAATCTCTGAATTCAGCAGACAAAATTTGAAAAGTACAAATTGATGGATTTTCGTGAGTTTGGAAAACTACAAATCTTGCAAGAATCCAGCCTGCAGTGCAAAGCTACAATTTAGATGGCAGTAGTGCAGAGGTTTGGCACTCGTCCTGTAATCAGAGGGTTGCTGGTTTGAGACACTTAACACAAATGGCTGAATGAATATGGTTGTGTGATTGGTGTTGGTCGGAGGGGCCGTAGGTGCAGACCGGAAGCCACTCCTCTGTTGGTGTGCCCCAGGGCAGCTGTGGCTACACAAGCAGCTTAGCACCACCAGTTTGTGATTGTGGTGTGAATGAACAATGGACTAAAAAATGTAAGCACTTTGAGAAAGCCTTGGGCATTGTAAAGCGTAATGTACTATAGTGTACTAATCCATTATTATTATTCTGCTGTTGTTGTTGTTGTTGTTGTATCATTACATCAATTGGAAATGTTCTTGAAAAATGCCTTTTAAGAATTTAGTGAATGAGAAAAACTTGACTTATTTTCTCCACACTTCACCACTTAAACCCAGCCTAAGTTTGAAAACCCTATGTGAATGTGTTAAGTATTATGTGTGTCTGCTGCGTAGTCCCAGAGGTCCCAGCGCTGCCTGATCTGTAGAAGGATCATCTCTGTCTCTTTTACCCGATGAGAGTGTTGTCTCGGTGGGAGCGCGTTAGCATCACTTTCATCGTTAAACTCAGAAGTGACAGTCCCTGCTTCTACAAAGGGACCTGGGATTCACCTGAGACCTGCCTCCCCTCACATCTACAACAAAGAGATGCACCATGTCACCCCAACACCCTACTCCGCATCACATAAAATCCAATTATTCTTTCTAATGAAGCTCAAAACAAGATAAAGGGTGTTAAATGACTTTACGAACCTCAACGCAATTTTATTTTATTATTCATTGACAGAATAGCCAAAATTTGCTGTTTCTTGCAATGGCATAAAGAAAATTTTATATCCAGACATCAAACTAATCAAAATCAACATCCCTAAATCATTTTTTTCTTGGTCACTTACTGATCTGTCTTAAAAGTTTGAAGATTAAATTTGACCTATCTCACAATTTTGAAGCATCCAGTTGAGAGACAGTGGTCTGGATGCATGCAAACTAATAATCTTCCTCTTGGCCAAATACCAAACCAATGCTTTTTGCCACTTAACTGTGTTGGAGATGGGACCTGTCAATTGTCAGATAAAGATATGTCTTTCTGTAATTTCCAATGATCCTCCATATATATTTTGAGTGGCATTGTTTATAGTTTTTTTTTGTTGTTGTTGTTTTTGTTACCCTGCAAAAGTTTAATTAATCTTAAGGAGAACCAATCGCGTCCCAAAAAAGAAATTGCTTGAAATCAAACATTGATTAATTTTCTTCTGCCAAATCCCTAGGTCATGGGTGACCGGTAGCCTGGCACGCCAGACTGGAGTGCTCTGTATATTCAATACAGAGCGACTCAGTCTGGAGCCCCCCCCCCCTTCACGGAGATTCGCATCGGGCTCAAACAAACCAGCCGCGCTGATTGGTTGATCTGACGAGACTCTTGCCTCGTCCATGGCGTCATCACGTCTTCTTCAAAACATTCTTTTTTCCATAAAAGCTGTTATAAATGCATATCAAACTGAACGTATCAAATCTTTAAAACCTCAACAACTGATACCCATCTGTACTGCGTGCACGCCATGTTGATTTTTGTCTGTTGCGTTCGCTCTACTGATCACTTCCGGTTAGTGTAGGCTGCCACTTCACTGGCGTCACGTCCGCCATTTTTCTGATTGGTTTACTGTGCGCTTGTTTGTCCCGCCCTTGAAATCTCTTGATGCAAGTCAGCTCCCAGACTCTACGCTGTTACAGCGGGAAAGTCTGGCATGCCAAGCTAGGTGACCGGAAGCTATTGCTGCAAATTAGTCTTGGTAGCAGTATATCCATTGGGTCAGCTGGCTACAAAATATTTAAAAAAACAAGTATGTCATGGTGCCATGTGGGGTTGGGCGATAAAAATCGAATTTGTGATATGAAGTTATGAAGATCGAGCTATTATGTGAAGATCGTTGAATTGTGATACAATGCATTAATTTATGCTTTGCTCTTCACTGTCATTTATACAGCAACATAAGCAAGTGGTTTGATGTAACAGTGTCTAAGACAGAAAATTACAAAAAAATGTGACAAAAACTAAATTGTGATCTTAGTTTAATAAAAATTGTGATATTGTATTTTTACTATATCACCCAACCCAAGGGCCATACATACTAGCTTAAGCCACAATGTGTCAGTTAAAAAAAAAAGTTATATTTATTGTATTTTTACCTACAGGTCTTCGCACTGTATTTCTTTAGCACAGTTCTTCACATGAATTCCTATACCTCACAGTTGAACCTCAAAATAAGATAACAGATTCTTAATTACTCTAAACACCTCTCTTCTCTTTCATTTCCACACAATTCTTCCTTCTTCATCCCGTTCCCTATTGACACGTATCCCCACAAGTACACAACAGCCCACAAAGAGCTAAGCGCCTCAGCTAACAACCCATACACAAAACACAACAACAAAGCATTTGTTGTCAGGTTGTTAAGTCCCAGCCACTGTTTCAAAAAGGGGTCGGGGAGAAGACAGCCAGCCAGCAGCCAAGAAGACAAGCGGGAAGCACTGGATGAGATGGGCTTTGAGAAAATAAAAAGCCCGGATAATCCTTGCATTTGGATATGAGGGAACGCCAGGCCCCACAAGAGAACGCTTCAAAGCCAAGCGCCAAATTAGCCTACATACGCGGAGAGTGAGAAGAAGCCAGCAGAGACGAGAGTGATTTACGCAGAGCAGCAAGAGGCAAGTCTCCGAGGGACCTAGATTAGCAATACGCAAGCCATTATTCTCCCACATAAACACCATCGCACACACAAAGATTAGAAACATACACTCATTATACCGTCTCTGTGGGGCGCTAAACCCGAAAATCCCGCGCACGCTAGCTGGAAGCACAGGACAGGCTAGCATTCAGGAAGGGGGCCAAAACTTCTTTGCCTTTGTAGCCGTCCATCGTTAGACACGCCGCGCGCTAGCAGCAACCTCACGGGGGTTGCAAAAGTGTGTACATGTGAAGGACTGACGCAAGCTAGCAATTAAAACAGCACAAAGGTTCATTCAACTCCACAAGTATATCTAAAGCATATTAATTGAGATATAAAAGTGCCCTTCTCTCACACCGAGGAGAGGAGTTTGATGCTCAAGGTCGATCATTGTATACAGTGAGGTTATAAATGCTTGTTTTAACCATTTTGTAAAAAGATGAGTAAAAGACATAATGTAAGCTGGTTCAAAATCGCTCTTAGAAAATAATTTGAGTGTTTGGTGGTTAAACAACTTCATTTTTTGTGTATTTTTGGTGAAGATTCAGAGGCATTCATGTTACTGCAATTTAAAATAGATTTTTCAAACAAGGTATCTGGACATATTTTCAAAGGTGGGCTAAAGAATGTCTCATCACTCATCCAAGGAGGAAGAACAGATCAGTGAGTTCAATTCAATTCCAGTCTGCGTGTCTTCTTGTGTTACTGTGTGTTATCTTCGCTGTCCAAAGAAATGTATGTAAAGTGTGTTCACTGAAGTTTTTGTGAGTATGCTTTTCATTATTTTCAGCACGCCATGTTATTCTCAACCTCGCTTATAAAGATGCCATATGGAGTTTGCCAGTTACAGAACCAGGAAGCTAGTAGGTCAAAAAGGCAGCAGCTTTTCTAAGTCTCTCTGAGCCAGGTGAAGAAAGGTTGCCAGCCAAACAAATGGCATCTATGGTAAGTCTAACCTGATTTGCTAACATTCTGAGATCTAAATATGGTTTTAAGTTCTCCATTTTTACAGTGATTTTAAATGGCTAATTTAATTTTTTTTTGTCTCTGCCAAAGAGATGAAGGTTTTCTGTAGCTTTTGCCTGTCTGTCTTCTTGTCTGTTAAAAACCTACTGAACAAATCAGGGATGATCAGCAATGACACAAGGAACAATTGATTAAGTTTTGTGAGTGATCCAGGATTTTTTTTTAAATGATGGCATCTGGTAGCAAATTTCTAGAGGTAAAAAAAAAGACCAGTTAATTATATTTTGGGATTTCTGTGTCTGTGTGACCTTTAGAAATCAAAATACAACAATAGGCTGGGACATATACTACATGTGTGTCTAAAGCTCAAAATTAGTCCTAAAAACAAATTCAATACCAGGGGGCTCTATCATTCCTGTCAATCACAAATTTTCTGTTGATTTGGCACTGAACAAATCTGTGCCATAATTCAAATCATTAAGCATGTACACCCAGGACAGAGTGCCTCATTTTACCAATGTCCCGAGTGGTACAGTACAAATGCCAGCCCCTGTTTTACTGCATTAAGTTGATTGCACACCAAAAGATAAAGGGCATTGGGAGGGGGTGCATAATATATGAATACCAGGATGAATCATTCTGGGACAGGACTAAACCTTCCTTGTGGAAAGAGCATTTAGTTTTAGAGAAAAGGGCTTCAAAGATCCTTCATGCAGGACTGATCTGGAAATTGCTTAAAGATGTACAGGTGTACAAGGCTTAACACTGATATTAAAGTGGACGACATAAAGCGAAAATTGTATTACATTTTGTTAGATGATTCCGTATTTATATAATGTGGCTCTACACCGATCGGCAAAGAGTGTAGCAAATTGAATTCTGCCCATGAGAATGTCAGTGCCTCAGCATACAGGTGCTCTGAAACAAGTGAGAATGTGACAAAATACAAGTTCACGAAATGTTCATTCTTATAAGGGAGGTTTCTGCACATTAGGTCTTTGTTCTATATTACTTGTATTACTGTTTATGTAACCTCATATTAGTTTCAACAATTTATAAAGTCGATGATTGCCCAGGGCTTGATTAATATTAATATTTGACTTGTAATAGTTGTGCTGTTGTGAGAATTTTAAGTCACAAGAAGACATGTGGAAACTAAATAAGCATGTTTGAATTGTTATCTTGTTTTTTTGTTTGTTTTGTTTTTAGCAAACAGTTTCTGTATCCACGGCTAACTCATAGTGCCTTTGATTTAATAATTTCCAACACAGCTCCAATTTTTCAGAACTGCTGTATTGCAAATGATTTTAGCCTCATGTGTTTTGAAGTATCCAATCCAACATTTCAACAGGCCAGAGTTAATTGTGAGTCCATTCACGTTAATTAGAGTGTGATGGTTTAAATGAGGAGTTTCCCCTTGTTGAAATATTTGATGACACAATTATTTTAGAACAGCACCAGCTTCTCTTTAATCACAACATGTAAAATGAAATGTAACTAGCCGGTATATTATTTAATTATCCAAACACATTACATCAAACTTAGCTTAAGATTTTTAGGTCTTTGAATCAGTGAGTCCCAAAGTTATCTTCTTGAAATTTACACATGATGGTTGAGCTGTCTAGATGAGGGTGATGAGCTCGGACTAGAGTTGGTGCTTCCTGCCATGGCTTGGCTGGCTTTTGATTTTGAATGTGCTGCTTCCTTGAGTGGTATTGGAGAAGGCAAGGCTAGTTAATTTGTATAGCACAATTCACATACAGTAAGTATAGGGCAATTCAAAATACTTTATAGAAATAAGAGACAAGTTAAAGGTACAATTAAAACAGGCAATAAATGAAAAACAAACAGAGGGAATACCTTAGTTTCTCAGTGAGTTGTGAGTTCTTTAGAGTCTCAAAAGTGAAAGTACTTAGCTACAGACAACAACAAATAGCCTACAAAATCCAGACATATAATGCACATATGTAATAAAGTAAGTAACAGCATAATAAAACACACTAAACACTGTTCGGTTTACATTTGCACCAAAATAATCAAACTGCCTACATTTGGAGTCAAACATTTTTGCAATGTTTTTAGACAATGTCTGCACCTACATGTTGGATTATCTGCATCAAGACACTTTGGCTATGAATGAAGGTTGCGTGATTGTTGTCAGTCGTAGGGGCTGTAGGTTCGAACTGGCAGCCATGCTTCCATCAGTGTGCCCCAGCTATGGCTACACAAGAACTGTAGCTTACCACACTGTATTGTGGTGTGAATGAATAATGGACTAAAAAAATGTGAGGTATAGTCCTCTCCAAGAGCCGGTCTTTAGCGCCTCTGCTGGATAAAAATTATGTTGAATACCTTTAAAAATAATGCTAGTAGTTTCCACAAATGATTCTTATAAAAATATGCTAGAGGTTGATTAAACAGTTTGGTTTTCAAATCCCAGTTAAATACAATCTTTCCTTCTATTTCTTCCTGATCTTCTGTTTTTACATTTCTCATATGAAGCCAATGGTCCATGCTGCCATCTGCCTTGCTCTGTAGCAGGTTGTTCTCTCTCTCTACACTTCAACACAGCACCACCTCGCACACACAGTAGCAATTATGGCAATCAGCGCACCGACCCAATTAGTGTTTCCCGCTTGTTAAGCCCTAGGGGTTGGCTGGCCCACCACCTCACTTTGCATAACTTAATCTGCAATGACAGCCCGTGACACTCAAGACTTCTGACCCCACCAGAAGCTCAAAGTGTGTGAGAGAGAGAAGCCAAACCTAACTACGTGTGGTTACAATTTACGCGTGCCAAATTGCTCCCAGGCCGAGGTAGAGGCTGGAGAAGGAGGCAGGAGGTGGGCCGGAGAGAGCCCAGGGAGGAGAACTGAAACCTGGGTGTGGATTCCTCAGAGCTGGGGCCTTGTCAGAGATGGTTAGGAGCCGATGAACAGGTGTGTTAATGTGGAGATGGTGAGGGAGGACTCATCTGGAGGTGAAGTGTGGATTAGCTTGTTGTCTAGTGATGCTTGTGAAGTTTACTGTTAGATGGACTGGGATTCCTGTTAGTTATGACCTACACAACCCATTTTCGTCTTGTTTAGTTTTTTTTTTTTTTTACCTTGGTTAGATCTGGTTTAATCATAGTTTAGACCTAGTTTATTACTTGTTTACCCATATCCATATTAGACCTAAGGCTTTAGACCAAGTTTATACGTAATTTTGTCATTGGAGGAGGTTGTTTTTGGTAGAGATGGACTTAACTCAAAAACTACTGAATGGATTTGGAGGAAATTTTAAGGGATGGACAAGAATGGCACAAGGAGATCACTGTCTGTATCCAGGTTTTTTTTTTAAAGAACGGCGTAGCAACTTTATACAAAACTAATGAGTGGATTTGGAGTCAATATTCAGGAAGGGTCAAAAATGACACTAGAACAGTTTAGAACCAGAGCCAAAATACTCTGCATTTGCGTAAGACTGAAAACACAAAAAATAACACAAACTTCAAGTACAGTAAGCATTCATTTTTTGCATCCCACCTCAACACATTATACTAAAAGTTACCCAGCATTAGCACAACATCTCTCTCATGCTCTGCCCAGGTGCTCCAAGTAAATGAGTCAAATTTGCCTCATACAAATGCTCGTGAGCTGTCCCGAAGTGAACGTGTCGCACTTTTCTGTAGCTCTCGTGTGCTTGAACCGTGACACTTGTTGCTAGGCATTAAACCTGACGGAAACCATAGTGACGGACACAAAGGAAACTATTGTCGAGGTGCGTTTGATCCGACTTTGTTCGTCTGTCGTTTGAACTCAGTGTGAACGGCGCCGGAAGATTTCTCAAAAAAAACTAAACGACCACCAGACTTTACTTGTGTTTGTGGACTTATCAACATAAAGAAAGAGACAAAACACAAACTTTAATTTTCTTCTGTACTTTTACATTGTCTGTCTTTCTAGAACAAATAATTGTGTTTTTATGAGTAGAAAATCTAAACTTTTCTCCCATAAATTTAAGGTAGAAGAACTCGCACAGTTTGGCTGTCACATCTCAATCAAATCTGTCCCAGGGCCAGCCACGAAAAAAAGCAGCTGCCAAGTGGACTAGATCTATAAGATAATAAAGGATGTATTTGCTACACAATGGAGAAATTGTCAATCAATTTCATAATAGTGCACTTAATTATAAATGGTTTGATTGGTAAAGTGCAATTAAATCAATGCAATATCATGAAATCACACATCCTAAAACTACACGTAAACAGACATTTGTCATTTTGTTTATCATTTTTACAAGGATCCAAAGCCTAGGTTTGTCTGTCAGAACTTTCAAAAAGCAAACAAATATTAGGGCATTTGTAGCTCTGATTATCCAATAAATTGAAAGCCCACCTAGTTTGTACTCTCACAAGAAACTTGTTGACAACCTTGCCTATGTGTGAATATGATGATGAAGGATGGTGGATAAAGGTCAATTGCATGGCTGCCACGTCTCAGTCACTATGCCCTAAGCCAACTGTGGCAACAAGGGTGGCTTACCAACACATCTGTGTGACAGAATAAAAGTAGCTCGAAAGGCACTTTATCAATTCAGTACCTTATTTACATTTGTGTTGCTCGCATACTAGTGCTTGTAAGACACATGAACTCAATTACTGTTTTTGATTGCCAAAAGAATGACGACACAAAAAGTATGACTTTTTTTGCATTTTTAAAGTCTCTGTTTGTCTTTTTTGTCTTAACTCATTGTTTTTGTTGGAAGTTCCGAACTGTCACTTTTTCCGATAGTACCTACTTTTCTGATTTACTCAAGACCAAACAACAAACTTCAATCTTCTTCTCCCGGAGTTCTTTGCATTTTTAATTCTGTTTGGCTTTTTCCGTCTTTCTTGAAGTAATTGTTTTTTTGTTGGGGAGTTCAGAACTGACAGAAAAGCGAGGCGTTTGCGTAGCGGGGTGCGTTTGGTTCCGTTTGGTGCTAGTATCTCCGCCGCGCCGTTTCCATTAAAGGCGGGCTGATAAACAGGCCGGGATAATTAAAGGGGAGTGATAAATAGTGGTGCCTTAATTAAAGGGGAGTGATGAGGACACATGTCGCAGTGTTTTGTTAGTGCCACCGCGACGGACAGATGAAGGAGCAGAGTAATTGCTTTGGATTAATTATTTGGATACGGGCAGCGAGAGGGTACACACATCTCCAGAGGGCTTCGTGTGAGGATGAGGAGGGACGAGCGAGAACAGACAACACTACTATGGTTATGTATTCATATCTGTGCATGTAATGATAGGAGGAGGGAAAGGAGGAGAAAACTTGGGTTTGGGGGGAGTGTGTTGGAAGGGTCAGTCCAGTGCACTTTTAGATTAGAATATACCTTATGGACGCCTATAGGAAATTTGTCTTGGACGCTATTAACAGTAACAGTTGCCACAAAACATTTAAGACAACAACACTGACCCCATATTCCCAATTAGCAATTTGAAAAGACATACAATATACAGGTTTTGTTAAGTAACGTAAGAGGTATGACTTTGTCTACATCTGATAGTGAACTTGGAGTTTCAGCAGCTCAGCGATAAGGGGATCCTATATAGGTGGTTGGTGGTTGTGCTGTTGTGTCCTTCGGCAATACATTTAACCCACATTGCCTGTGTATAAATCTAGTGGTTGAATTGGTGTTTGGTGGTGGTTGGAAAGCCTGTAGTAGGGGTATGGCTGCCACGTTTCCATCAGACTGACCTGGGGCACATGTTGTGATAGAGGTTTTCCACCACCTTTGTGCATTTTTAAAGAAGTCTGATGAGATTAAGGAAATTTTGAAAGCAGTAATGTATCAATTGTTTTTTAAGAAACCTCATACACCTTTTGGTAACAGAAATTTACCTAGACTGTGCCATCCTCCTCTGATTACACCAGTCCTCCCTCTCCCCAGACACTTCCTCCAGTTTAAGCATGTGTAAGATTTTACAAATAAGCTGATCATGATTATGACAGCTAGAGATGCTAAATTTTGTGTTCACATTTATCGAACTATCTGATCAAGAGTAATCAATAACTCTAAAAACTTATAGGCATACAGATAGGCTACCTGCTTCAGAAACATGTACAATTTGTCATGATTAAATAAATAGACATGACACTAAAAAACAATAAAACTTCTGCAATGCACCATCCACACCATTAAGGGTTTTAT
>JAVQKG010368154.1:0-31861 GCA_036025885.1 Hypseleotris bucephala | reverse complement strand
TTTCTTTCCTAACTTTTTAAAATTCAGTTTTATAGAACCATGTCATTCACACATTGTCCCTGTTTTTTTACTACCATTGCGTCTAATTAAACCCAGGACTTTCTGCTTGTAAGAAATTTGTGCAGTTCCATTTTACTATTGTAGTAAAACATACAGTTTAGAAAAAAAAGAATGCAAGAAAATCAGTATGAGCAATTAGCAGCACTCTAAAACATTATTTCTTATTTTTTTCCAGCTGATAACTCCCCACGCCATCCGGGTCCAGACTCCGCCCCGACACATCCCCGGTGTTGTGGAAGTCACGCTGTCCTACAAGTCCAAGCAGTTCTGCAAAGGTGCTCCTGGGAGATTTGTCTATACTGGTGAGTCCGAAACTTCCCTTTCCACTTACTCTCCCCCCCCGCGTTCAGGGCGCTAATAATGAACTAACCAGAGACCTGCATGGCGAATGTTAAACGCGTGAGATCTGCTGCTAGGTGTCTGCCCTGAGTAGTCGCTCCTACAAGTGCAAACCTGCCGTCATACAAGGTCGCTGCCAAGCCCTGTTAAACTCAAGCTGTCAGGAGAAGTCATTGTGCCAATTCTCTTTATCTGCCCCGTAGTGAGTCAGATAACACTTTCAGCTAATTTCCCCATTTTGTCAAACACATGTGTAGATAGTGGTTTCTTTAGCATTAATCAGATGAGAAAAGGTTAGATGAGAGAGAAAGAGAGAGAGAGAGAGAGAGAGAGAGAGAGAAAGAGAGAATATAAGGTTCAAGCAAAATTATCTCAGAAATCAAAAGTATGTTTCAAGAAATGGGATATATTATTATCAATACAGCTAATTAACGTACCTTGTAAAAGACTTTCCCCTAAATGCTAAACTTAGTGTGTGGGGGTTTTAGTGGCATCTAGTGGTAACATAGTGTATTACAATACCAAATCTTTTTTTTTTTCTTAAAAGACAGGAAAAATCCTTTATTTACATAAATACATGTTTTAGTCTTATACTAATATGAAAAATAATTAAATACACAAAATTTGATGAAAAAAACAAAAGTTTGTCCACACTCTAACTCTAATTAATAAGTAACTGGATAAGTATTTTAATTGCATTTTATTGACAGCATAAAGTAGAAATATATGAAACTTTGCTTTTTACATCATGACCATGTGCAAGTTTTTCTTAAAACATAAACTTGGGTCTTTAGTGGGATGATTCTGTGGCTAAATCAAAAGGGCATCATAAATCATAACTAAATAAGAAAGAAGTGGTGCAAAAAACTGCTATGTCCTGTAGAGAATATCGAAAAATGTACATTGACATACATTGGTTTGGTTAGATGATGTCTGTGACAATTTGAGTGTATGACAGGTATAAAGATTGAGGTTCTCAGAAGGAAGTGGTGGTCTTATCTGTCATCATTGGTGAGGAGACGAGGGCTGCGGAGGTCACAGCCCGTCTGACCTGGAAGCCAATGTCTGTTCTACCTCTGATGGGCAGAATGAAACCAGGGTGCTCCCAAAAAAGCCCCCCTTTAACCACCCAGCTCTACCCTGGCCTTGAGCACAGCAGAATTGCAAAGTGGGGTGCCTCGACCCCCCCTTAAAACGCCTAACCAGACCCCTCCGTCCTGGGGCAGCTGTTTCTCATCAAGCACCCCCTCCTCGCTCTCTAACTCCCCAAACCTTCAGTGCACCCCCCAGTCATGCGTCCCCTTCGTTCTCCTCGAAGCGTGCAGTCTGGCCCGGCTATCCTGCGTTTAACCTCCCCTAGCAGGAGCGGAGCAGAGGCCAACAAGGCAGCGGGGATAATGAAACAGGAGCGCTAGTGTGGCGCTAAGTGTGTCTGTTTGTGCGGACAGGCAGCCCTGAGAAGGTGTATAAGTTAAGACATTAATGGCTTCTATAGCACCCTGGTGAAAGTGCCAGGTCCCAGAAGAACAGACCCCATTAGTCACAGAGGCTAAGCGGATTGGGACGATTACCATCAGGTTTTACTAAGGGAAAACGTGTCCCCTTCTCTATCTTTGTTGATTTTTCCCCCATTCTTCCTCTCTGTCTTCCCCTGGTTCCTGCTCACTTCCAGTTAGTATAAAGATACAATTACCCCTAGAGGCAACGCTGGTACAATTGATTAGTGCGCTGAATTAAAAGAGAAAGTCACCAATAGACAGGTCCTACTCGTCCGCTCTGCTATTCCCAGTGTGGCTCACCCTGATTGTATAAGGGTTGATGCTTGAGAGAATGAAACTGTTAAAGAGACCATAACGGTAGAATTAGGTATCACTGTTTCCATATGTACTGTAATTGCTACAAGGAAGGATGTTAGCTACCTCTGTCAGGCATTAAAATGTGAATGGGCTGAGAACAAGAGGTGGATCATGTATTTAAGAGTGAAACAGCTCATTTCAAAGCACAGCTTCCCTTCTGTGTTAGAGCACTTGAACAAATGGGACTGCACACGCAAATAGATTTGAAATGACCTAGAGCTACAATAGCAAATTACCAGGGCTGAAAAGGGCAATGTAGTGACACAGCGCGCTATGAAAGGACTGAATGTCCTGGTGTCATATTTGAAAGCAACATGTGCATATCAAAGGTCTGGTTATCAAAGCATATGCTTCAAGCGTGACTTGAGAGCTCTGCTTGAGAGAGTGCCTATTTTAGCCCGCTTTTTTCATGTTGACTCTTCTTGCACCACCAACCTAATTGTGGAGATTTAACTCGCTCAATTTAAGAAATTATCACAAATTACTGAGAGTCAACATAGGAGAGAGTGCAGTAGGTTTGGAACAGCAGTGGGACACGTCCTCAGCCGAGTTAGTACCCTGGACCGGCTCCAAGACTCACAAAGCATTCTCAAAGAGAGGACCGTGTAGTGGATGTCAAATAATCCTGTGGCCATTGACTATTGAAGGTATAAAACACTAATGACACAAACAGACAGACGGCATAAAAGTTTAGTGTGCTGCGGTTTAGTGACTGCTCCATGGAGCTTATATGTGCACTTTAATTGGCACATTTTTAACAGAATGACATGGGGCTATTTTAGTTTTTTTACACTATATACCTTTTCCCTTTCCCACAAAATGTTGTCCCTTGGAGCTTGCTGCTTGTCCTCTATCTAATCCATGTATTGGTTATCCATTGGTCAGGACAGAACTGGTAGAACTAACTGTCAGCAAGGTTGCAGAAAATCAAAAGGAGAAAGTCCAGGCTGTGCCTGAGTCAATACTATATTATACTTTACACTTTATTAAAGAGAGGAAAGAGATATTCTTTGGAACAATTTTCAGCCTCATTTACAGTGTTGTAACCCCCCACCCCCCCACCCCTCCCTCCTTTTTTTTTTTACATAGTTTGAGTACTGTGTGAATGAGTAAATCATAAATAAAAACTTTGACCAAACAATTTATCCAATTTAAGTTCCTAATTGCATCAGAGCTTTTGCTTTTCTATCTTTGCCAAGTTTCCACGAGAGCTCCCCTCCGGGGGCAGCAATGCAGGCCCTTGGTAATATGGTTCTGCAAGCAGTCCTAACACACTCAGCCACTATTTATCCTAATCAGTGACATCCATATAACCAGGATTGCTTAAAATGAACCCCTTCCGCGCCCCAGAAAACGCACATTTACCGGGACCCCATTTGTCATGGGTAAATTGAGGGTCAGTAAACTTCGCCTGTATCCTCCAGTGGGGATCCAGGACATGCATCATAACGTTAGAGAGAATGATTGGCGAAGGCGAGCTGTCACACATTTGTCAGGGGGAAGGGAACATTATTTGCTAATTTCCCAAGCTGGGCACTGACAGGGTGCTTCGTCTTCAGACCTTTGGTGACCAGCAGGGCTTCTCAGCTATTAGTACAAGTCAAGTGTTTTTTTCTTCTTCTCTCCCCGCTCACTGTAAAGCAGTAGTAATAGGAAGTGCTCCTTCGACCCTACACAGTCGCAGCACACTGGGTGAAGGATTTTGGCCAAAACTGATGCCCCATAGTGTGAGCTGCTCTTGCCAGGCCTTTAGTTGGGGCCAGACAGCCTTGAGGGCTGATGGATCACAAACTTTCCTTGTCAAGGTGACGCTATCGACTCCACTGCACCAAAATCTGACAAAATGGGTATGAGGCAGTCATTCATCAACATAAGGACAAAGGGGTCATGTGTGCTTCACTCAATACTGGTGGAGATCAAGAAATGTCATCCCTATAAGGGATGAGAAAAGGACATGTAGCAGTGTAAACCTTTTGTTTACTTAAAGAAATTGTTAAATGTAATTTTAGAGCAGTATCACCAATATACAGGGTAACATCCAATCCTCAAATCCAAAACTAAACACTTCCTGCTCCAGTCTTCAGAATAGGAAGAAAACATTATGTACTTTAGATTTAGAGTCAGCTCTAGCTAAAAAGCAAACAAACAGAGACGTGTTTATCGGTGCAGATCAGATAGGGCCTTATGCTGTGCAGCCTATGAATCGGCCTATCCTTACGTCTCCTCTCCACCCTGCCGTCAACTCCACTTTGAAGTCTCAGACTCAGAAGCTGATCAGATGGAGAGCTTCCTTTTCATTTCCTGTCCTGCAGGGCTGGGCTTGTGTACCAGTTGTTGGTCAGCGATGGGGTGGGGCCTAAAGCAAAAAGATACGCTATAATCAAAGGCATTCACGGTGGTATGTATAAACAGATAGGGGACATGTAAGGCCCACTACAATGTCCAAAATGGCATTGTTTATTTTGCCTTTTTCTGCTATGATGAGTTGCTTCATTCGCTGCACAGTCAGACCTAGTGCAAAAAGTAAGCGTTTTTAAATGTCACCGGCACAGTCAAAGTGGATTGTAACCAGTTGGCACAACAGTTTTAGCATGTGTCAGAGAGAGTTATCCGCGGCCGTACCCCCCATACCTGCCTGTCTCATTACAACTCTGGTATTTAGCACTAGCTCTGCAGGAGTGGAGCCGACACTGGTTGCCAAGTTAGATGGGGCTCGGTTTTGAAGGCCTTGTGAGCCAGTGTGGAGCGCGACAAGGTTTCGCAGAGGAAGGTCCTTGTGTCCAATTAGAGGGCTGACGTGACACGTGCTCCGACTCCCCCACTGTCAGCCGCCTTGTCAGGTAGGCTTTGAGGAGCGCAGTGTGGCATTATACCACCGTGTGTTATCAGCAAGTGACCTGTGAAATCCAGCTCCGGAAAATTGATTGAAATAAGTACTTGCAGTTGAGCATGTATTTTTCCCATTACCTACCCCATGTGAAATGCATTGTTGGTATCTTTTAAGAGAAAAATGAAAGTTTGCCTGTGTTTTTTTTTAGCTCCCAGTAAGGATAGAATTTATTGATTTAATTTTAATTGGACCCACTTTTTTGTTCTATTCCAGTGTTGAAGGTGTGTTGTAATGACTCTTAGGATGGATTGTCCTCAGTAAGTCACAGCATCAGTCCTGTGCCATGGCAAAGATAGACAGAGGAGTCAAGAAAGGGGGGCTCTCCGTCTTCTTGTCCCATTTTCAGAGCGATCCACACCCAGCGGGCTTTAAAAGAACTCCGCCCTCACTACCCCTCCTCCTCTGCCGCATTTTGATTGAAATTCATCGACAAGTTTATTGAGAAATGAATGAGGGAGGCAGCGCGGTATTGACTTTGAGAGGAAAACACAACTCATCTTGAATGAGGGGGAAAACGCGGCCGTAATTTAGCCGCCATCGATCTGTGCCCCGTCCATGTATTGATCTTCATTTTACAATATTAATTTGCGCTTGCAATCAGCTGTGAAGGGAACCCATTTGATTTCTGTTGGCCGGTAATGTGTGAAAGTCCGCCGGTGTCCTCAGAGAAGTGGCACACATACTTGAGATGTCATCTAAGAGGATTGAACAGGTGTCTCTGGCCCTTTCTAATAATACAAGCGAAATGAAGGGAGTGTGAAATTATGGATGTGCAATCTGTAACATTGCTCCCTTTTAACCGTGTTAATTACATTTTATCTGTTGCAGGAGCAATATCTGCTGGAGACTGTTACTGTCTAGGTTTTTTTCATCTGTATTGGCTCAAAGTTCATGAAATTTCAATGAACATTGATCTGTCTCCATTGATTTATCTTAACTGCAGATCTTTGAAATTTTAATTTCCTGTTCATCTTGAGACTGCTGGAGATGGAATCACTCAGTGATAACTGGCTGCAGTGGATGGAGATGATATGGTCAGTGTTAAAACAGATGAGGTTTGCTTTGCGTGGGTTTGCAGTGAAAACTCCTATTTGACTTGGTTTGTTTTTTGTTAAGATGGACCTCTTATCTGCATGTGTGTATTCTTTCCTCAGTACTGGATACATCTACTGTGAGGCAGCAGCATGACTTGTGAATATCCTACCCTTTGTGTATCTTAAATGTTAACTGATATTCACTGTCTGTGTCTGCGGTAAACAGATGGGTCACCACTTCATCTCTCTAACAGACTGCAGGTGCCTTCAAGGCTTCACTTAGACTCTTTGACAAGTCACAAATGCAATAACACTTGAATGAACTTCTGCCTGTGCTGTTTATCTGTCTCCCCCCTTCCAACTCCCACTCCTCCTCTAATTTGTGTTAAGGGGAAAGAAAAAAATAACTGCTCAATGGTGTAGGAGGAGTGGAGATAAGCTCGAAGCAGTTAAGTATAATTAGCGAAAGTAATAGCTGGCAAATGGCAACAAGGCTAGGTTTTTATCTCCTGGAAAGATAGAGTTATCGTAATAAGCTGTAATGGCTGGCAGGAATGCTAGTACTCTGTGCAGGCTTCCATTCAGCCTCATAGACTTAACAAGGAACAATTTCCCTTAAATTTACTGCTGCACTCAAACATTTCCCTATGTTTATACCCCGATACTGTAAGTCAATACATGTGTTCAATGCACTTCCATATAGACCAAGGGCGCACACAGTTCTTGTATTGCCATGTAAGCACTTCTGGCTGCCAACGTCGGCCATGTTACACCGTTCTTGTAGAGCGGTTACTCATGTCCTATTTCCCGAGAACATGGTGAAGGAGCAGCAGATGCCATGTAAACGCCAGCCACTCTACATTTTAAGTGAAGTGGCTCGACTCAGGGCACGGCAAAAAGCGCCTCTCACAGAAAACATGTTAGCGACATAAAAGGTCCACCAGATTAGGACGTCAGATCGTAATAAGATTGGGAAAGTGCACACATTCCAGACACAGGAATTCCACTGAAGCTGTGCCACTTGTGCACGTACGCATGCGCGATATTCACAAAAAAATGGGAAACAATATGGTCACAGCTGCGCAGCGAGTCGACGTTATGCATTCCATTTTTTTCATATTCTGAAACGTGATCATACAGTCTCCAGGGGTGAGAAAATTGGTAATATTCATTGAAATATCCTGCCCTGCAGTCAAACCGGTATGTTTATTATTGTCCAAAATAAGTTACATGTCCGCTTTAATATTTTATTTAATACTATGGCTGGGCCTTTTTTAATTTACCATATCAAAACAGTACAATAGAAACCAGTCAAGTGTAAACTACAAGTAAGAAGAGAAACAGATTTAAGCCATGGAATTGAACAACCAAGGCAACCTGTCTAAAGCTAAACAGAAATGAGAGAAAATGAAAATTCTATTAGTCCATAATGTTCCCCCTCCCCTTCCATACGCTCTTCATCTCCACTGCAAAGTATTCAAATGCAAGCCCTGCCTTACCTTCCCATGTCTCTTTTTCTCTAATTATCCATGAGGTCAGTAAGCAAAATGGGGAAGAAGCCAGGAGATCAATACAAATTATCCCTGAGCAAACCAGTGCTGACAGTTTGAATTGCAGCATATGTTTACCCAAAATCAGGCAATTTATCTTAATATCAGGCGAGTAATGCAGCAGGGGTGAGAGGTCACACAATCTCTCCACCTCATAATTACCCGCCTCTAAAACAGGAAAGTGGTATTGATTGGCCGCGGGCCGGGAAGCGGGCGTGACTGGAACGTGCCAGTGACCCCCCCACCACCACCACACACCCATCCCACACAGACACCCCCTCCTCCTGCTTCTATGTGCTAGACTCCCCACCCAGTGCAGGATTTATGGGATGTGTGCGGAGGGTTTCATGTTTCCTTGCAGTGACTGAGACCCTTACAGGAAGGGGTAGAGGGGGGAAACACATGCTCCTTCCACACCCCAGACCCCCCCACCTCCACCCCACTCCCAAACCCCATCTCCTCTCTCTGTGTCACTGTATTGTGTCGGACAGGCTGAACTCATTTTGGCTTGTGTGGAGTCAAGCAAGGGCATCACCATATAGCCTTGACAGACGTGGAAGTTTGAAGGGCAGTGAAGTTGGGACACAGAGCATAAATGGGACTTGTCAGTGCGTGTGGTGGTAAAAAGTAGTCAGCCCAATGTTTTTTCTAAAAGCAGAGTATTTAAAAATAAATATTTCAAATAAAACCATGCAAAGCAGTGAATTTACACATAACAGGTTTTATGGCGGGGAATGAATATAAGTGCTCAGTATATATCATCAGCCGCTCTTACGGGATTATTGACATTGTCTGTCTGCACCAGTGTACATGCTATGACTACAAAACTGTCAACTCATCAACTGACAGCACCGTTTAGCACTAATGCAAGTCTCCATCAGCTGTCAAAAGCATTTGCATGAAATCAATAGCAGATGGCAGTCTGTGTCACCAATTTCATTACGCCGGGGTTGTTACAAAGATCATCTCCATGATAGATGAGATGGTGACATGTCGACATGCCGAGATCATGGCTGGCTCTCTGAATGGGACTACCTGAGCTATACACAATAGGTAACAAGCCTAAAGTCTATACTTTATCAACTTCATTTCACTCTATTTTAAGAAGTACAATTCCATTGTAAGTGTTACTTTTAAAACAAAACCCTGCTTCTACAGAGGGGCATCATTATCATTGGAAAGCTCTCCAGCCTATAGGTCTTGTCCCGTACTGTACGTCTCTCCGGCTGTGTTCCCAGCATGCCTGGCGGCTTGTGTAGGCCCCAGCTGAGGCAGAGGACAGGAGAGCGTGATGTATCACCCTGAGAGAGCCCACTGACAGCCTCTGATGATGGATGGCCTGATTATGGAGTGCTTTTTACACATACACAATTTACATCACACTGAGCAAAGGGGTCTGGCAGGGGCACACATGCACTCACATACATATGTGCACGTATGCCGCTGCGTGTACACTTGTACACATGTATGAGACCGCCACAGTGCATAGATAAGAAAGGGGGTGGAAACAACAAAAGAAAAGGGGCAAATTCCTGGCTACAGCCTTGTCATGTACGATCAATACGGCAGATCAATCCTTTATTAAGGAGAAGACGGCGTTCCCCACATTCAGAGCGGCCCGTGTTGTTTCTGGCTGCATGATGACATGTCAAATCAAATTTCCAGCAGTGTATGTTGTCACGGTGTGGGGTTTATTCAGGTGTGCCCCGCCAATAGGACTACCACTGTATATGCAACCTAGATCCTTGCTATCGATTAGCACCCAGCATTGTCCATGCTTGAACACATAATTGCTCCATTTTGTCACGCTCGAGCTGGCAATTACTGTATTCAGGTTTGTACAGGGTAGCACATGGTGGGAGTGTGAGGACACACACGAGTGCAGAGTGTGCTGCATGAGCGTTCAAAGCAGAGTGAGCAGAAGAAAAATCTCAGACTTAATGCTCATTTATGCCTGAGTGTGTATGTGTGGAAGGAGCTGGCTCTGGTGCTGAGCAGGTTCAGCGAGCTGTGCGGTGTTAATGCTGAAATTACATGCTGAGTAATGAGTGATGGGCCAAATTACAGGCTGAACAATGAATAGAGGCAGGCAGCTCTTATTAGTCTCCATAGAAAGCCATTGATTTATGAAGCGCCTTGCTCGGCGGAGTTACTCTCCTGAAAATGATATCTACATTGAGAAGTGATGTTCTCTATTAAGTCGTTCCTTTCCCCTTTACACCGCTCCCTCCCACCCCGCCTCGCCTCTGCCCTGCCTCCCTCCCTCTCGCTACTGTCCTGTCTACGACTCTACACATGATTGTTTAGAATCAGCCTGAGCTGTAAGGAAGCCTTCAATTACCCATTAGGACTGTCAGACATAAAACGTCCTGCTCTCACCCAAGTCTGCCTTATGATTAATTTACTTTGTGTCTCTGATTCATCGCCCAATATGCCTCGTGCCCCAGATTACTATTTGAGGGGTGGGAGAGATTAATGGCTCCATGGGATCTGCCGCCGTATTTCACCGGGCCAGTGTTGCAGTACACTTGGTGCAGAAGGGTGAAATGACAGCAACTTACACTAGATCAATGTGTGGACAGCCTTTCACAGATTATTAAAGCTCTGTTAGATTAAAAGACCCCTGCGATGTAGTTTGCTGTAGTCAATATTCCTGAGCAGATAAAAAGGGGGAGGGGAGCTCATCTGAAGGATTCTCACACTGATGTAGGTCATCATGGCTGTTAATGGAATAACACTCAGTGACACGAGTGTCACAGGAACTTGTGTCATTTTCCATCACACGGCCCGGGAGCGGCTGACGTTTCATAAACCACTGTCTGGCCTCTTGAGGTTTCTGTCAAATTAGGCATTCTGAAATGACTTCTGTACTGTAAACAGATTTCTCAATTTACTTCTTCTTATTTCTGACAGAATTGGCCCTGAAATGTTTCTAATTTTCATCTTTTTTTTTTGTTTCAGCACTTAATGAGCCTACTATCGACTATGGCTTCCAGAGACTGCAGAAGGTCATCCCCAGACACCCCGGCGATCCTGAGAGGTTACCAAAGGTCAGTATAGAAAAAAAAACAACATTCACAAAAGAAATTATCTGAACGGGACAAATAAACAAAACAGCATTAGCATGAGCACTGGCACTGTGACCCCGAAGCGTAACAGCTTTGCCTCACATATGTGGCTGCTTCCTCACTAACCCGAGTGGTAATGGTATTGGTTTAGTGCAGGGAGAGCGGCGTAAACTCGCTGTGTGGTAAAATAGCTCAATCAGGCGTTTTCCTCTCCAGTAGTCTGTGGAGATGGTAATCTGGTCAAAACCGACGCCTGCACCCTCATTACCCCACTCATGTTTTCCTTTCATTTTCTGCGGCTCGATTTGGTTTAATCTTTTGTTTACAGAGCCCTGTGCCGTAAACCCCCTCGTCTTACCGCGGCTAATAGACAAAGACTGCATGTTATTATGCTCCGGCTTTCTTATTGTTTTTCTTTTGAACCCGGGTAAAGCAGTTGAAAGCCACATCAGTTTTTTTGCCGTCACACCGGTGTGGCACATAAATAGGCTGCCAACTTGATAAACCTGGTCATGAAAAGTAAGGTACATGCTGGTTTTCCTTTGAATCTTTGCACCTTTGATACTTTTTCATTTCCTATTGATACAAATCTATGTGTGTTTCCACTAATTGCTGCCCGCCAGCAGCCATTTTGGTGAGTGACGTTCCAGATGTGTCAGGTGTAATAATATGACTGATTAGCACATTCAAAAGCCCTCGGCATATAGTAAAGCACAGGCCACCTCAGAGTTTTAATAATACTGTAAAACCTTTAAAGACCTTATCTATTAAATCCCAGCATGCAACACAGCAATATCATTAACGTCCAACGGACAATTTAATAAAGAACAGACTGTGTGGTAGCTTTAGACGTTTGACCAAGGCAATGTGAAGAAATAGGACAACGCAGCTACTCTCTGGTTCACTATATGAAGTGTTTCAATTAGACCTGGTCCCTGCGGAGCACGCAAACAACACCTAGACATGAAATGTTGCTCTAATTTTAACTGTAAACCAAAAGGTAGGGTACACTTACCTTTAATATCTCCGCTGGTCAATCTAACAATAGTGTTTTTCAATTTTAAAGCCACAGTGTCTTGGAAGAATCCAGACAGTGAACAAGAAAAGCGTGTTCAACATAGCATTATTACAAAAAAGGCTCACTTCTTTCCAAGGCAGCAAGACAGATTTTGACACTGAACCCAAGATTAGTTTCCCGGGCGTGTGTATACTTAATATAGCAGGCTCTCTCGGCCTTTGCATGAAACAATCACAGAGTGAGATGAAACCCTGCACTTCCAATAAACAACATAAATATTTGATTTGCTCTCTAATGGACCCAAATATGGGGTTCAGGGGGCATGTAAATGATCCCACCAAGTGATTCGTCATTGTTAAGCTTGCCATCTGAGGGTCAGCTCTTGGGGTCAAAAGCACATTCCCAATAAAACAGCCCGCGGCAGGCTGGGGCGGCTGCGTACATTCGGAATGAGGAACACCAAACGGCATATAGAGAACAGCCATTACGGGGTGCAGGTGAGCCAGGGAGACTCTATAAAAAGAAGATAAAGCTTGGAGGACGCGCAGTGTGCATTAGCAGAAAGGCAAATCGACACCAAGCCCACTCATCGCCTCTACACCCCTAACCCCCCCATACAACCCCCCCTCGCCATGACTTCACCCTCCAGTTGATAATATTACTGCGCTATTGATTTCCACCAGCCTTCTCCCTGGGACCAGTAAGACACGTGGTAATTGTAAGGAGACAGAAAGCCAATATGGGAGTGCTCATGGATAGCAAGGGATGCACGCTAATATTGTTGCTACACAGAGAAAAAAAGGGGGAAGCTGCCTCTGATTGAAGTTTACCTCGTAATTCTAAGACAACATCGTAGATGACAGTCTGACCCTGTGGGAGGAGTGCAGATATAAAAATTCAATGCAAAGTCCAGGGTGAATATGAAAGTAATAAGTGTGAGCAGTCAAGTGATGAGAAAGGAGATTGGTTTGCGGGCATCGCGTTAAGTGAAGAGAGACTTTGGAATTCACCCTCCTTTTTAAGATCTTGTTATAAAACAATTTTCTATTCATAATATAAAAAAGACAATTTATAATACCATTTTGTGCCCTCTGGCAGTAATGGACAAATAGACTGGATATCACATTATATCACACTCAATTTCTCTCTTCTGTAACAAATTAGATTCATTATGAAATTAAAAGTGGAAACTCAATATTGTTTTATTATTAAGCTGATTGCCTTGGATTCTTTTCTTTCCTCCCAAAATGAGCATAAGCCCATTCTTTTCCAATTCTTCGTGTAATCCACAAGGAGAAAATATTACAAATGTGTTCATGTCAAGCAATTACCCATGTATTTAAATGAATCTCTCTTCCTGTGCTCTTTGAAGTACCTTCATCTAATGGCCCTATGCTTCTAAATGCATTCATTACCTCAGGCTAGAGCTAACAGAGTAATTGCCTTACAGTTTTATAATGGCATTAGCACTCCAAGCTACATAACCTAGGCCCTCTTTTATTAACTGTGATAACGTAAATACAAGCTCCGTGTTAATCTACTGCTCCAAGACATACATTTGGGCCAAATGTCTTATTGTTAGACATTTTTTAAAACACATCATTTGTTATAGCTCTCCCTCATTTTTCCCAAAACAGCCTCTAAATCTTGAGGTGATCAGTCATTAGAGCAGGCCCATTTAAACAGTTGTTTGAACATGGGACCTTTATGCAAAGCAAGTCCAACAATAGCAAGAATCTGTCACGCATTTGTCACACAACAACAAAAATAATTTGAGGCCTTTAATTGTTTCAATTTAACATGGCGTGTTCTGATATGTCTCCATGACAAGAAAGCCAATTACACTTATGCTGGAGTAGTATTGAGATTTACATGGAAATGCCCTCAGAACACTATTCCGTGCTAATCGTATTCACAGCATGAGCTGATACGCATGAAAGCTCCTCGTCAGAAGAAAACAAACTTCTTCCTTGATTGGGTGCAGCACTTCTCATCATCCGCGGATATGACTAGGTTGCCACTTAAGCATAGCCCTGCGAGTCAGCTTGGTTAGTTAAGACACCACGCAGTAAACGACAGATTAAGGATGAGAGGCAATATCGTTTTCTCTCCTCCTTTTTCGAAGCTGTCCTTATGTCACTGCTGCAAAGTACCATATGGACAAGCAGGGAGAGGACGTTTGCAGAGAATGAAACATGGCTGTGAACGCGACAGTCTTAATTGCTTTAATTGTTGTTTAAAATTGAGAGCCATGTAGGAGATCTTGAAATATGATAGAATAGATTATTGGTAATTATTAACTGCAGACAAAAAGAAAGAAAACCACTTTATCTCACTCAGCAAGAGAGAGAGAAATCTGTTCTGCCTGATGAGAACACATCAAGACAGCTGGTCCTCTCATTTAGTCTACCTGCCTCACGACAACCATAATTCTTTATTTGTATGCAAACTAGATGCATGCAACGTTGAGCATACACACCAATTTCAGAGGTAAATGCCCATTCTAAGAGCCACCCATCCGGTAACTTGGGGTGGATTAAGCGATATGTTTCTATAAGAGAGCATGGCATACGCTGGAAGTGGCTTCTGCAGTGATTCATCTTGATAAATCAAGGAGTGTGGTAGATATGCTCCTCAGGATGAAAGGGCCCATACACGCTCCATACACACTACATACGCTGCGCTTTGGAAATGCGGGCCAAGTCTTGGAGGCCGCTGTTTGAAGGCGCGAAGGCTGTGTTTACATTCATTTACGGCAGCTGCCGTCTTAATCCCACACTGCTATTGCCAAGTGATGGAACACTTCAGACAAATTACCGAGGCCCGCAAAAGAAAACAGAACGAATGTGGGAAGAAAACAAGCACCATCTGAGATGTTTCTGCTGACAGATTTGCATTGCTTTTAACCAGGGTTCTAACAGCACAGTTGACAAATCTCTGCTCTACAGCAGGTGACAACAAGCAAGCATTTTAAAAACATGTAACAGTCATGTCTGCTACTTGCCTTTGTCAGATTAGATGCTCTCTAAATGGAGGAGAGGGTCTTCAAACTGCATATTGCCTACTGTATTATATAAAACAAAGAGAGCAGTCTGCTTCTTTGAGAGGGATTTAATTGTAAGTGGTGAATTCAAAGAGCAGATAAAGACACACAAACGGGCCAAACCCCACCTTGCTCAAAGCCCAAAACCAAGTGGGGGAACAGGATTCAGGGGCAACTCATTTTCAGTGTTAAGAGCCAAAGCAACACAGCTAATCCGCATTGTCAAGCGGGGGCAGGCATGCAGACATGGATAAGACCACATCCTGAGCATCCGTGTCCCCAAGGCACAAGCACCCAGCTCTTGCTGGATGGGAAGTCATTTGTGAAGTCCTTTGCAACAGCCAGTCAAAGAGGTTAATTGAAAAATTCCTTAATGTCATTACAACAGAACTAGATTAACCCAGAGCTAATTCACTTTATTGTTCTGAAGAGAGGGGACTTGCACTGAACTCTGGAGCAAACGTGTAGCCCAGAATCAGGAGTGAGGTGTTGTTTTTAAAGGGCTATGCCAGTTTAATTAAGATAGGGAACATTATTCACTGCTCTGCACGGATGGAAGAAGCACAGTAATGTTGTGTAAATGCAACATGGGGGCCTCTTAAATGAGGATGGCTTTTATTTAGACTTATATCCTGTATGGAAACATTGTGCTGTAATGCTGGAGCTGATATTGCTTGCTGCCGTTGGGACTGTGGGCCACATATGATCTGTGTAGGTCTTACATTGTGGTGTTTTCCTCTACAGGAGGTGTTGCTGAAGAGGGCAGCAGATCTCGTCGAAGCCCTGTATGGAATGCCCCACAACAATCAGGTCTGTATGCATTCAGCTGCTACCTCTAGTCCACTGCTAAATCAGAAAGCATTGAAATTTTACTGATAGTATCACCAAAGGGTATTTTTACCACTATATTTGGAACAATGTAGGCTCCATGCGTTGTGTGTTAACCATATAGCCATGAATCGTGCATCAAAGCCAAGCACAGCTATAAAAACACCATAAATAACAAAACCTCTGGCTTCTCTTGCTTCTCAGGAGATCATTCTGAAGAGGGCAGCTGACATCGCGGAGGCCCTGTACAGCGTTCCTCGCAACCACAACCAGATCCCCTCTCTCGCTAACACAGCCTCCCACGGCATGATGGGAGTCAACTCCTTCAGCAGCCAGCTAGCAGTCAATGTGTCTGAGTCACAAGGGAATGACCAAGGTACATATGTGATATAGGGGATGACTCCATAACTCAGTGGCTCTCAAAAGTGGGGTCCAGAGACCTGCAGGGGTCCTGGAGGGTATCCCTGGGGGATGCAAGTAAAATGAAAAATAGTTTTTAAGTTCACACTTTTTCTGTCATTTCAATAAAGTATTTCCCACCGCCACTTGCACTTAAAAATTCTTTGTTACAGTTTGAAAATTAGTTTTGATTTTTTTTTATATACAATTTTTAACTGTTTTTCCTCCTCTCTGGGTTTTCTGTGATCAAATATTTACTTATTTTCTACAGCTGATATTGTATAAGCACTTTTATACACAGCAGAGATGAGAAATGACTGAGTTTTCTTTGCTGTCGTGCATGTTTTGCAGTGGGCTACAGCCGGAACACCAGCAGTGTGTCCCCCCGGGGCTACATCTCCAGCAGCACCCCGCAGCAGTCCAGCTACAACACAGTCAGCAACAGCATGAATGGCTACGGCAATGCCGGTATGAACCTGGGAGTGCCAAGCTCCCCTGGGTTCCTCAACGGATCCTCTGCCAACTCCCCATATGGAAGTGAGTAGCTTGCCACTACTACACTGTGTAGCAGCACTAAGCTGCAGCTGATTTAATTCCAAGTCCCACATTTGTTTTCACTTTTATGCATCACTTCTGACAAGGTTGTAATGTTGTTGATGATAATAATATACTATAATTCTTAAAAGAAGGAGCTTGTTTAGTTTGAAGAGCTCACACCAGGGCAGAAGGAATATTCTTTATGTATTTTTCAACATATGCCACCTGTACTTGTTAAAGCAGACGAGATGTTGATGGTAGGGGTCTGTAATGCAGTCTGAGTCCTGATGGTGTATCCCCCCTGGCAGTAATACTATCCCAGTCTTACCTTAACTGCCCTCTCCCTCTTGAGCACTACTCACAGCACGTTCTCACTCTCACCCGCCCTGCTTTCCTTTGCTTCCCTATCGTCTCTGCAGTTAAACAAAAGAGCGCCTTCGCCCCTGTGGTCCGACCCCAGGCCTCCCCACCCCCCTCCTGCACCAGCGCCAACGGCAACGGACTGCAAGGTGAGCCCCCCTCACCCCCTCATCCCTTCCCTACGGACTACTGGTCAGATACCGCTGCTCAGGCCTCTGTCCGGTTTGGTGAGGGATTAATCATTACCAATATATGCATTTTGACAGGCCAATTTACACCTCTCACTTCACTCGCAGACATGCAGCCACACACTGACTTTACACCACTCAAACATGTATGCACACACAACGCAGCATCACATGTCTGTGCAAACAGTCGTCCTCGTTGGCCTTTGAAACAAACGATCCCCTCTGATGTCGCAGGAAAGACCTTCTCCGAATTGTTTTAGTAATTATGTTTATTAGGTTTTGTGCGCGTGTCATGACCAACATGATTGCTTTGAAAACAAGCTTAGCCGTAGTGTGTGCCCCAAGATTAATAACATTGGGCTTAATGAAGTGGGAAATTAAAGTTCATCTTGCTACACGTTCGTACTTATTAATACATGTTGTGCAGAAATTAATGAGCAATGCCTTGCCATCATCTGCGCTGGCAAACTTAAAAGCATTTCAAGCATGACTCTACAAATATACTCAGAGCAATATAATAATGTATCATCCCAGCACTTCACTAGTCGCCTAATTGTTAAAACGTGTGAAAATACTGAATATATAAACTCTCAGGGTGAGGTACAGTTGCTAATGATATCCTAAGCAGATGGTCTTGGTAAAATAACGGAAGCTACCTTTGATCTAGTCTAATCTCTCTTGGATAATGACGCCAAAGCACAACTCGGGGATTGTTGGATGGTACAAGGACTACAGCTCTGTACCAAGTAAAAGGAGGAATCAGTGGGGAGTCTGTTGACTGTCTCGTACTGTAGCATTGTGGCATTGTGGGAAGTGACCGTGTTGTTGCTCTGCCGTCACCGCGGCTGGGTCTCCCGGGAGTCTGGGCCACTGTTTGCCATTACCCCAACGCCAGGAGAAATATCACACATAGCAAGACTGGCGTGCTGAGGGCTGAAATGTCAGAGCAGGAGGGAGCTTTTCAAACTCTCCCGTTAGGTGGGGAGTGCAGCAGCAGGCCAGCCCGGCACAGCAGACACTCACAGGCACACACGCAAAATACAACCACACACACGTGCATGCACTAAACAATGTTTCAATAATTTTATATTATCCATATTTTATTCTTAGCATTTAAACTAACCTCCTTCTCCTATCTTTTGTTTTCAGCCATGTCCGGCCTGGTAGTCCCTCCAATGTAAATGCACTTTCGTCATCTCAAGCACCAGTCACACTACCACTTCACAGGGCACCCCCTGAGCACACAGCCAGTCGCTGGTGTCATGTATAGTCAACTGCTTGTTCTGTTTTTAAAGATGAAGAAAAAAAAAAAGAAAGATTTTTTTTCTTTTATGAAACCTACAGAGAAGAGGATTTATGAAGAAAGAACTTTTTCTGTGGGACAATTTTCTTTTTGTTTTGCCCCTTCCCATTGGAGCACCCTTAAAAAGGACCCGGGATGATGAAGGGTTTATTTTGTATACTGTGGGACAGTGCGTCGCCTTGGACACGTCCTCTCACACATGACACGTTCAGTACTGGAAGGACTCTGTGGACTCACACCTGGTTGTAAAGTAAAACACTGTTGTACAGTACATTTGCCAACGAACTCGTTTGCCTCAGAAAAATCAGCTTTTCTGTTTCAACTCTCTTTTAATAGATTCACAACAGTTGTGTGTCTTTTTAATGTGACTTTTTTGTATTTTTATGTGTGAGAAAAATACACAGGGGCCAAGACAATTTCAACTGGAAAAATATATGAGATATATAATGTAGAAAATTGAGCAGAAAGTACAACAAATACTAGTAAAGTGGAGGGGTTGGGTGGGAAGGTTGTATCATGTTTCATTCTTGCATTTTAACTTAAATTTTGTAATTTATTGTAGCTAGAAATCATCTTCAAAAGTAAAAAAAAATCCTCTTTGATTCAACAAGCACACTGACGTGTACAAAACACTGCTCTGTTGATGAATATGATGTACTTCCATGTCTAGAGCTTCCTTTAAGCAAGTGTGTTTTGCCATGTTTTTCAACCTTTTTGCTAGCACTGTATATTAATGCATTCCTAGGCTACTGTGAAGTCTGTTTCTTGTTGATGAGGAGCAGTCTCCCCGTTCTAGCTCCAACTCCCTTATGTGTTTTATATGTGGTTCAAAATTGTAGACTATTGTGATATTGCCAAACTTGTGCTAAATATTTATACATCTGTCTTTTTTATGTTCTTTTAGATCAACAAAAAACATTGAAAAACAATTAAAATCCATTGAGAATGTAGACGTATAGTAGTTCATTGTCATTTTTCTGTTCAAATACACACTTGCGCTCACTGAGGGAAATTTTGTAACATATCAACTATAAATAATGTATTTATCTCTAAAATTTTGTATATTGCTTTTCATTATGTATGTATTAATCGTCATGCCCTTAATATAGTGATGCAGCACAGATAATTCAGCCAAGAACTGTTGCCTTCATTTGTTTTCTTTTTGTATTTGATGAAAATGCAATGTGCATATTCATGTGTATCCTCAAAATTTGTGTTACTCCGTCAAGACTCTCTGTCCATTTTTTAAACGGGAAGTCAAACTTCATTGTTTATTTTTATATTGATTTTAAATTATCTATACAGACCATTTTGGAGAAAACTTTGTTGGTTGTATTGTCAAATAAATTGTTTGTGACCCATATGATAGTTGTTAAGATCCAATAGAGACTAATGTGCATGAGGGACAACCTTGGGGCAAAAACACTCCATTGTGGTTGTACTTTTTCTGTTTTGTAGAATGTATAGAAGTCATTTTTACTCACCACTTATGACTCTGCCACATAGCTTACATGTGTTTACAGGGAAGAAAATTTAAACATGTCAACATTTGGAATGGAAACAGAAATGAATAAGTGATGTTTTATTAAAATTTTCAGTAAAAACACACTAGCTCCTCAACTGTGGACTTTTTTAGTTTTAGGTGCAGTTTGGCTGGCAGACCAACTGACAATCAGGATTAAAAGAGACAGTAGGCTCGTCTGTGAGCTGTAGTCTTTAGACTTTGCCATAAAGATGTTTCATCTGTGCAATAGTGTAACAGTCTTGTCAGCAGACACTCTGACATTGTGACATATTCCTGACTGGTCCTTGTATCAGCATATCCTGCATCTGTGGTGCTTTAAAGGTTCATTGTAGTCATTCATAAACAAGCTTTTTATTCAAAGCACCCCAAATGGGGCTCATTCAAATCCCTCATTTCATTGCATTAAGCCACCTAGTTAATAAAGAATCAATACATTGAAAGAGCAAGGTTATCCTTTGTCTATAAGGGCTGGTATCGTTTTGAACCTCTCATAGTTGGAGAGCTGAAAGGGGGGCACTATGAAATCCATACTCATCAAGTGGGTCAAACAGGATGATAGAAGTGTTCGCGGGAAGAATAGTGCTTCTCCTTAAAAACAACTGAACGTCTTATCTGGCATCGTGACTGGACGTGGAGAGCAGGTCACAAAATGTCAATTTCTCATCAAGGCAACATTGTCCGCAGCCACCTCTCCCTTTAATGCACAATTAAAAACCTGCAACCTGAGTGGCAATCAGCATATCACAGCTTATTATGTCAAACAACATGCATGGATCTGGCAATGCAGGAGATAGTCCAGGAGCTGCTGATAGCACAGAGGACAGATACACTCAAAGAGCCATTTCATTTTCAGCAGCGATGGCCCTGTGCTTCAAATGATTCCCTCGATAATCCAATGTGTCTGATAACTATAGGCACACATCTGCTCCTTGACTTTGCTCTGTTTCAGATACACATACACAACTTACAATATAACGCCTTGCTTACTGTTGTCTCTTTCACTCAATGGAAAAATCTCACCACCTTTAAGAAATGTCGGAAACTGTTTCATTAAAGCTTAAAACAGGAGAAAATGTGCTCGGTAGTTGGCACTTTGGAGCCTCCCCAGGCTGGCAGCAGGCTGAAGGTACAGTACATTGTCTCAGCAGGTTTCTGTGTAGCCAACGAGCAGCCACTAGCTCTGCCATACCACTCAATCATTGTGAGAGCCTCTTTATTGGAGAACTCTAATGGCCACCCTCCACCATGATCTTAATGTGTGCATTAAATATTTATAAATCCTGGGTCAATAATGCCCCATAACCAGAGCCTGACAGACCCCCAGCACCATGTGGCTGCCTCCCTCTCAGACACAGGCAGAGGTCGTGGGGTCACACAATCAAAAGAGAGCGAGGCACGCCGCATCCATATGTTGCCACTCTTATCAAGACTTTGCTCAGTACCGGTTATCTGTCAAAGGAAAGAAATATTGAAAGCAATATTGATCTTAACTAGCCTTGTGTTGCCCAGGGCCAAGCTTCAAACATCTGCTTGTGCATTGTTATATTTCAAAAAAGTCTCCTCTCAATAATATAAGACCGTGCAGTAATATTGAACATCTCTGTCTGATGCAAGCTGCCGGAGTGTGACTAATAACTGCCATAATAAAAGATAGCAATGGAGATTTACTTTCAGTTAATAATAATGTTTCTTTATTAGTAGCATGCTAATTTTGGCAATGGGCATCTGCATGTTGCTCTTGTGGCCTTATGTGACCACTTCCAGGCTGCGCTCCTGTGCCGTTCAGGTGAAAGATTGTGCTCCAGTGATAGCGCCGCACAAAAGAGCTGCCGGACAATAAGCCAGTCAATGGAGACCTGCAGTTGAAAGAAGCCACAATGGCCGTGCATGCTGGGAATTGGGCTGGACCATATAAAGGAATGAAACCTTCATTGAGGCCATGGAGGACACGCATTCAGAAGAGGTTTTGTTTGCTCTTTATCAATCTGCCATTTCCCTAGAGAAAAAACAATTCAAACTGACCTTAAAAACAGAATATTACCTTACGCATCCGCTTCCGATCTAACTTTCATTGAGTGGCCTAATACGTCCACTTTTTATTAAAAACTTTAATAGGGCAATATCAAGCACTCACTTCCAAGTATAAGTCAGACAACAATACACACGGAGTATACTTATGAATGATGAGAACAAAACATATCACTCAACCCCAGTAAAGTTAGGCGTTTGTACAATAGTAGGTTATTGCAACTGTGGCTCATAAAAACTGCACCAAACAAAGCAGATCAAAATGTCGAGATGACAATGAATTCAAATAGGATGCCTGACCTTTTTTGAACAATCCCACATTTGAATCAAAACAGGGACTGTGACCCTTTTTGTAAAATAGTCCCACATTAGCGCAGTCTCCTGTCTGTGAATCGGTACATCAGATAAGACACCGCTCCCCTGCTACTGTACACTGGGAGTCAGCTTTGCAAAGAAAACTCTAGATCCTCGCAAAGATTTCCACTTCACTCAGTGCAGTTGAGAGGATGAGCAAAGTATCCCAGTGCTTCAAAATCCATTAAACTTGTATTTGGGTGTCATTTGATACTTCATCAATGTTTCAGTGCATTTCAAACCCACAAATGCAGGATTTACCCCTGGTAGGGATACACTATTCACCAGATTTTCCCTCTATGAACTTCACTTAGTCCAAAAAAATGATAGTGCAGACAAGAGGCCGGTCAGAGAGTGTTAGGCTGCAATGATAAAATAATATCACTGTGAGTGTATTTTCTGCCACAGTCTGCACCACATAGAGCTCCTTTCATAGTACCCCTCTATAGTGCTTTGTCCAGTACTTCTGGATATGATATCATCTATTAATAATGTATTGGCAATGGATTACATAAAAAGGGAGCAGAAATAACATCCAATATTCATGCCCCCTGAGCTTGACTGTGTCCAATCCGTTTGGCCCATAAAACCTTAGCCCCATTTCCATATCCGCTGTGGGTCACGACAGGTCTGCCGCACAAAGGCTTACAGAGCAGCTCCACTCAGGAAAAGGGCAGTAAAAATCGGGTGGATTTCTGAACCCTTATGAAACAGCCCCCATTGGAAAAAAGTAAAAAAGCCCTTTTCCGATTTCAGCGCCTGTGAAAACCCGGTACTGTATTTCCCTCTTTAATTGTGCCACTTGAGAAATTGACGTGCCTCTGAAACATGGCATGAATCTCACAGTTATTGCAGTCCCCTTGGCAGGGAATGTTGATACAACATCTGCATGCTATAGAAAGTAATGGAAGTAGCAGAGGTGGCAGCTGCAACTCTACAGGAAGTGTGCCATTTTCAGGCAGCGCTGCTGTGAGAACCACTAACTGCCAGCCTGGTCTTGCAGGCGGCTCTGATTGCCAGGACACTATGACAAACACGCAGGGGCTGGGAGTGTTGCATCCTGGGGGATGACAGCTTCTGTTTGATTGTCAATAAGGCTCATTAGCAGAAAAAATGGAGAATGTGAAAAGAGATTAAATGGCTGGAGACAGGGTCCTCCTCATGTTTCATTACACTGGCTTTAACACAGCTTTTATTTCATCAATTCCACAAGAAATTATTTTGCCTCTTGGTCAAGCAACATGCACTAAGGTTTATATAGAAATCAATACATTCCATCAATTTCAAAGCGCCCCATCACACTTGACCTAAAAGCAAAGGTGTTTAGTAGCATGTGCACCTCCACAGAGCCTTGTCTGCCTCTCAGAGCCACTCTCATCTTAAGAACAGTGAGGGATGTTTCCTCCATCTTGGGGAGGAACGGCCAACAAAGCAGCGTGTAAGGGCCTTTCCCTGAAGAGTCCTTGTCACGCCGCGCCAAACCTCTGTGATTATCGTTGTTTTTGCAGAGAGTGTCCATGCCTGCCAATACCGCTGTTCCATAAATGAATTTGGCCCCTCGTCAACGAATTACCTAACACGCAGAACTGTGTATGTGTCACATCCAATTCCAACTCACCGGCTTTGCTGGTGTGTGTCAGCTGGAGGACTTAATCATCAATCGTCAATCATAATAAGCAAAGCACATTGATAGGGCTTTTTTCCTCCTACATAGTTAAATAAAGTGTAAAGGGAGAAGTTAAGACTGACCTTGTTAAATTTGGACCACAATTTATATTCCTAATTTAGTGTATGGATTAATTAGACTTGGCAAGTCTGTGTATCAGTTTCTGTGTGGCGCTGCTTAGGAACTATATCCACTTGATCAAATCATTCTTCACTTTCTCTGGAAACATATCTGTCAAAGTGATCTCTATTCGTCACCATGTGTTTTTGCTCCGAACAGGCTTCGCATATAGACTTTTAATTAATGCTTAATTGGACAATTTATAAAGAAGAATTTTTCCAACATGAGATGCTAATCAATAACCTCATCTTGCGTCATACAAAATTAATCAGTACAACCTGTTATCAAGCCTTAATGTACACGCTGAACACTGACTGGCACACATTTGCAAAAGGCTGAGGAATCTGGCTCATATTTTCCCTCTCCCTGATCCAATCCACTCCTCACCCCCATCATATAGATCGGAGTCTGCAGGGGCCAGAGGCGCTGACAGAGCCCAGATGCTCCCAGTCTGTCTGGGGGACTGGGGAGACTGGTGCCATGGGGTCCCGGAGCCTCTGAAGTGCCGCCCCTCCGTCAACATGACCAAGGCTAGACCTGCACTTTCTCCAGCCTGAGACACTCTCCTTACCACACTGACAAGCACTGTAGAGTCACAGATTGATACATGCGGCGCTGCGCTCACAGGCCGCCACCGCTCTCACGTTATGTATGGCGGCTCATCAGCCGGTCCTAATTACAAAGCGCCAGAACAACACAGCAGTTCACAAGGTTACAATGACACACCGATACAAGGTTACTCTCTCACACTCTTTAGCTTTCTGTGACTTTCTGATTTAATCATGCCCCTTCTCGTCATCTTATCCTAAAGTTGCTGAAGTAAAGACTTCTTTTTGATCTACAGAAATAAAAAAAACACAATGTGAGTCTATCCTTCTCAAAACATAAAGATCATTACAGAGCATCAAAGTCTGGCATTTTTGAAATTATATTTCTCTTTGTAGTGGTAGCATAGCGTGGCGTGTGTTGGTATTAGATGCTGCTGTGGCAGCTGTCGTGGCTGGCTGCATGGTGCCTCGGTGTCAGGGCCGCAGAGGCGGGCTGTCCCGGCAGACCCACACAGAGGAGGAAACCTGATAGCACAGCCAAGCCAGCCTAATGTCTGTCTATCCAGCTATCTATGAGCGTCTGTCTCACTGACTCTGTGCCTATCTGCATGGCACACACTCCTCTGTTCTCAGCTATGTGCACCACTTACAGTTCACTCATATGCTCCAAAAAGTTTCACTTGTGTTTGTTGAAACTTTGGAAAATAAAAGCAGCTTTTGCCATGTTGCTACAGTATTAACTTGCTCTACCAAGGGCTGTGATAAGATTAGAATTATGAGGTGACATGTATGAGACTTAGAGATGGAGGCGCTGTTTGTATTTGATGTGGGGGCAGAAAATTGCTCTATAATGAGGAGGGTGCAGGATATGAAATGGGAAGTGGGGAGTTGAAGACAGGATATAAGTTATGAGAAGCAAAGTAATGTTAGAAAATACACTAGTTGTTGTTGTGACTGTATAAGCTAAAATGTGTAGCACTATCAGGCATGATTAATACAGCGCAGCCAGGTCAGAACCTGGCTATAAGTGTATGGGTGCCACCAACCATATCCTGCCTTTTCTGGGGCTCAAACGAGTGTGTGTGGATGTGAGTGAGCTGTGTGTGTGTGTGTGAGGGGGTTAATAAATGTTGAATCAAACGCCGCACGAGACACTCACACTCCTTAAGGGTTGCCCATTAGCGGTGTGTGGGTGCATGGGGAGTTTATCAGTGTCTGGGTGATTTATGAAGTCAGACTCAATATCATCCACTTCACCCACACACATATGGACATACACATGTGCACACACGCACGGCCACATGCTCACATTCACACGCACGTGCACGTAAAGTCTCTCTCAAAGAAGTGAGGCACATATTAGGCCAAAATTTAAGATTTTACAGCGATTAACAGTGCGGAGGATGAGACTGTCTCAGACTGTGCAATCGAATTCTGTTTTATCTCGGGCCACAGTTATACAGAAGTGGTTCACAACAAAATAATACACAAATACTGCGAACCATGTTTTACAGCGAACACCACAAGAACAGCAGAAAAATACAAAGTGAATTATTTGGAAGAGAATCCTCGGTACCTACGCAATTACACAACCAATTACTGGCAGCAAGCTCGGCTTTGAAGCTGGACTTGTTTTTCAACATCAACTGCGCAGCTCCACAGACATCACTATCTCTGCTGCTAAATTCATAGCATTCCATAGAATTTACTTAGCCACAAGCGAAAAAGGAGGGTGCTTACAGTGCACTTCAGAGTTTGGCTGCCTTAAATGGGACCCCTTGTGGCTGTGTCACCGCTCCCTTCGTTAGGGCCCTGACTGTAGCCTGTAGTCACCACAGGCATCATTAGCCCTGTGTGAAGGCACAGACTGAGTCCCATTCTTCATCTGCCTGTCTGCTGCCTCAACATCTCCACTGCTGCTCCAATGGCAAGACAGCCACCAACTCGCCACATAAGAAATTCAAAAATACATCTAAGTTCAAATGTATTCAGCGAGTGGGCCACTTGAATGGGCCGTGTAAAAGGTTAGAGCCGAGGTTATTTTTGGAGGGTGGATTATTAGGCTACCTGGGCTGTGTGGAGGGGGAGTAACTATGGGCCAGGAAGGGTCACTCACGAACTGCATTATACAGTCAGGAGAAGAAAGGACTACAATTAGGAGGGAAAAAATTAATTAATATTAAACTATCCGGATTATTTATCAACAATCAATCCTAGACATTCAAAATAAAAAAACACACACACACTGCCATTGCTAGCCTTTTTAAACAGTCTTTTTACACAAAATAATTCAGCCCAAAGGGATTTAAACGGTGTTGCGCTGAAAATAAAGTAGCACATAAACATTTAAGTTGAAGATTAAATGTGCAGGAAGATTCAAGGCTGCAATGTTGATTTTCTGTTTCCCGTTCTGTACTGCCCTCTAATGGAAAACCCTCCTCAGAAATACAGAGCTGCAGCAGTGATGGGAGCGCAGAGCCAACAGACACACGGCATAATTAAGTGTGGAACCATAGTGCTCTGCTATCGGCAAAACCACACAAATACTTTAAATTAAATACAATTAAGGTGATAAAAGCTAAGAACTGACAATGAGGATGTTTTTTATTTCAACACAACTAACAGAACAAGTACAGTATAGAATGCATAAGGCAGATCCTAGACGAGGTGGAAGGGGAGAGCAAAACAATGAGATCTAAATGAAGACAAAACAAATGCTTGACTACAAAGCTTTGTAGCAGTAAAATTCAGAGCCTTTATCACTGGATGTTGAACAAAGCATTCACTTGGCAGGAAATTAAAAAAACGACAAGAGGTACAAAGACTAATTCTGCTTAGGAGAAAAAACAACAACAACAACAATGCAAGAGACATATTTTTAAGGGAATAATAATTCTTTAGAAAAACCAGTCCAACACTATCTGGCAAACGCAAACGGAGTACCCACGGGAGCATATGTTTGTAATTCCTACTGTTCTCTGTTTAAGTTATTTTTGTATGTTCTAATTCTGCAACAACTCGCTATCGCATTAACTATGCAGCATCTCTATTCTTAGATTGTAAAAAAAATAAAAAAAGAGAGAATATAAAGTGAATATTTACAAGTAGCTGCAGTTGTTCCACAGTGTGTGCCAAATATACTAAACTTTATGGCCGTGTTTTGTTCCCCTGGCCTTGTGTGTGGATGTGTGTGCTGTGTGTACTCGGTGAAGGACAGTTGGGCTGGAGTCTTTTCCCTTTTACTGGCTCTCGTGGGTAAGCAGCCATTGTTTGAGGTGGTCGCCCTTGCCGCTCATGTACGGCCCGCTCTGTCCGCTGCTGGAGATGACCCGGTGGCAGGGGATCAGGAGAGGAACCTACAACAATAGCATTAGGAGTAAACAACTTTTGGACCTTTTTAACTAATGTTTACAATAAAAAGAGTTTGGTGTCTAAAAAACACAATCCGTGATCATGTAGTATTTCCTAAAAATAACATTACTCCAGGAGGAGAAAAAGGCATCATCCACATAATTACTGTATACAAGTAAAAGTAAAAATAAAATCACCTTGGTATCAAAAATTGCTTCAGATAAAAATGTGCTCATTGTGGTTTTTCAATAAACAGAAATTGTAAGATAAAATTATACATTCACATAACATAATAAATTGGGGCAGAAGAAACAACTTCACAAATCTTGTCTTTTTTTCTTCTTTTTTTTTGCTGCAAGAAAATCATACGGAGGTGTGTGAGTACTCTAGCTATTGTCCTCAAGTAATAGAAATAATATTACTACAGTAGAAGTCAGTTATCCACCCAAATAACTACTCATGTAAAAGTTAAAAATGTAACTGTTGCCAGATTTGTCTTTTGTAGTATTGATTTAATGAGACAAAAAAATTACTATGCAAAATATGAAAATTTAAACTACAAATCAGTAACCTAAAACTACATCTTATCTTCCAATCTTTGCAAGATAAAGTTTAAAGTTGTACTCCAAAGTATTGTTACAATATTAGACAAGTTGCATTATAATAGGCATGAAAACAAGAAGTCAGAAAAAAGTAAAGCAGACATTTATTGTAGCCACTGCTCCATATCCCAAAAACTTACAATGAATTATGTATCAAAAACCCTGTGATTTACCAACTTAAAAGTCTCCAAAATATGAATTGGCATTTTTCCTCCTTGTTTCATATTTGTATAAGAACTGTCCCCACCATTGCACTGTCTGGTTTTGATCGCGTGCATGTCTCCATTCAGGGTGATGGCGCAGTCTTTGGGTATCAATGTTTTCCACTCTTTAATAGTGTAAAGCAAAGAAGCAATCAAAAATTAATGGGCAAAAACAGCGGCAGGATGAATATTCAATTGAGAGGGTGTCAACATTAAGATCTGATAACCCTGTGATCATTAAAAAGAAGGAAGTCGGTGGAGCGTTTACTCTTGTTGCAGATGACTGCCAGGGGGGTCCCGAGTTCTTTGTAAACTAAATGGCTGGAGAAAGATTAAACAAGCGAGAGCCTAAAACACTACGATCATTGTGGATTCTGAACACAGCGGAGAATCGCAGCAATTATTTCTTGTGGAAGATTCTTAACAGCAAGCCTGTTTTACTGATCCAAAAATATTTAATCTGGGTGTTTTTTGAGCGGGGCCATTTGAAAAAAAAATGGCATAAGCAACAACTACTGTATGTTCAATATTGCAATAATGATATGAGTGGCAACATCTTTATAATATCTTATAAGGTTAAGGCCTTTTCTATATTTTTTTACTATATACACTGCAATAGTTTAGACAGAAATTTCAATTATGAAGAAGGTCAAAACTGGGGTCCAAACGAGATTAGATCTAGATTAGATCTAAACCAAGACTAAAGGTCTAAACCAAATTTGTAGGACTCAGACAAATTTAGGCTATATCATGATGACTTTCATTTATTTTTATAAAAAAAACTATAACTTGATTGCAGCACATTTTCTTCATTTGTTGCATTTAATAATTTGATAATTTGGCAATATCTTGGACGGTGGAGGCCGACTAGTGAGTATTTTTCCTCTTTTTGAAGTGCTCACCTCCTGCCTTATAAAAATGGGGAAAAAAGAAGTTGAGCATGCAGCCAAGTCCAAATCCATCATTAAACCCACTCCCATATCAACAGCAATAAAACTTTCCGAGCCCCCAGATTAACCTTGCAGAAAGAAAAAATACAGCTCCAGTATTTCGGATCAATACTGTTCCCCGGGTTTGGAAAGAGGGGAGAGAGAGCGGGGGTACCCTCAAGGCCTTTTGGATCTGCCTCTTCACTTGGGGGGAAAAGAGCACTGTACGCCGGGCTTATCAATACTCAAATCCTGGTGAAGAAGAAGTGCCACAGAAGAGGCTGAGGATCGATCGAGCACGCTGAGCTTTTCGCGGCTGAAGCCCGAGTGGAGCGGTGCTACTGACAAGTAATTGACACTGACAATCTGACTCTGGATCCAGATCAGGAGCTCATGGGCTCAACATCCCTGCCTCCCCCGACCAGAGCACAGTGTCTGTAAAACATGAGACTGAGGAGGAGAATATACACATCCAGCACCATCGTCACTGGCTTAGACAGAGAAGGGAACATATAGAGGAATTAGTGGGACTGTGTAATCTATGGGAAAAATACATTTAGAAGGTCTAATTGACATAAACTATAAAAATCTAACCAGGAACTAAACAAAGTAAAAATACGCCATTATGTAAAAATTACACGTTACGTAACTTTGCATGGTTTGTTGGCATTAGTTTAATTTGGTCCGATATTTTCAGTTGACCCCTCCATGCAAAGACGTGAGGTGAGCCAGTCTAAGTATCTCAGAGAGCACATGTGAGGTAGTGCTTCTCCTCTCACACCGGTGGTGCCCACAGCACTACATGGGCAGAGCTAAACGGCCTTTGATCAAAGGGTTTGATCAAAAGAAGACACACCACTTGCCCTCTAGCCCTCCATTTTGTACACAGTGGATTCATGGGCAAAATGATGCGGGCCAGGTTTCCTACAAGAAGCGGAGATTTACTGCTAACATCTACAGTAAAGACAGGAACAAAAGGTGTGGGCTCAGAGACCTGCTGTAGGTAGACTTCCACCTCCAAGGTGTTTTTTACAATGGTTCACTGTTGAATGTACTCAAACACACACCTACAGATCACAGCCAGGCTCCTGTGAAAAACACCAGTGTACCTTCTGCTTCCTACGACAAGGACATGGTGATCATCAGTCAAGTGGGCAGAGGATGACCTCATTTTAATTAAAGGGATTTTTGAATACACCTGCATCTAGGTTTTTAGACTATTACCTATATTTTAGTTTTTATTTTAACTGTTGGGCTTGAGATAATACATAATAAAGATGCATTCCAAAACCTTTACACAATAATCTGACATTTTGTGTGTCAAGAAAAAAAATGTTATTTGTGAAAGCTATTCACCTGACAGCAAGTGCTCAAAACTGCCTAAAACATTGCACAGTATATTGTTGTGGTATAAAAACATATTGCCAGTGCTAAATAAAGTATATGAAGACCTGGAAAATAAACTGCCTATCTGACAGATTCTTTATATACATTTTTAGTAGGAAGCATATTAATATTCAACATCTACTGTATTGCAAATATGTAATGCAGCTAAATACAGTAAATAAACAGTGCTTGTATGTGACAAAGTAAGTAAGAAAGAGCCCTGTCAATCACTGTCATCTACACTCACCGGGTTCCTCCTCATGGCCCCGCCCACCGCTCGCACCGCTCTGGGGTTTCCCGCCATCTCCGCCAGGCGCTTGTACGAGACGGTCTCACCCAGCTTCACGTCCCTCAGCAGAGTGTGCAGAACGCGGCTCGTGAAGGCATCTACGGCAAGGCAAGCAGGACACAAGAGTAGAGGAGGAGAGAAAAGCACTTTGTTTAATCAATCAAAGTCTAACAGCTGACAGATAGACTCATCACAACACACTTGGCTGTCTTAAGATCATGTTTACTCAATTTTAAAATATATAAAGTGCTTTGGGTTCAAATGAAAGCCGTGGAAAATCCCTAAATGCCTTACATAATGAACAGTGAAATAAATAACATGCTTGACTGTTACATTTATGAAATTCATGCTTTCTAATCAGAGGAACATGAACTCAACCCAGAGTCA
>JAVQKG010367773.1:0-13247 GCA_036025885.1 Hypseleotris bucephala | reverse complement strand
CACACTTCCACCACCTCCTCCGCCATAAGGCAGTTGGTGTTATAGCAGTTGACGCAGACGCATGGGGCGTTCCGCCGATATACATTTGCTGTCGTTTACGACAGCCTGGGTCTAGTCTTTAGTATCATTTAAGGAATAAACTGGTAGTAAAGAAGGAATAGGCCGTTGCCTGTATTTGTTCATAGGTATGATGTGTTACTTATTGACCACCAATGTGTAAAACTGAATTTTTTGTAAGCTTGCACGTTGATAGTTGTAAGGCTTGTGTCAACACTTGAACGTAACATTTCTTCATTTAGACAAAGAGCGCCTCAGCATCTTGTAATGTTGTTTTAAATTCCTTCTGTCTGTGTCAGTGTGGCTTTAGCAGCTGGATCTCTGTTGCGTCTCACTGTGTCATTGTCTATAGGCCAACCTCAGCATGCTGGAATTACGCTGTGTTAAACGGCTGCACTGAATAATATATATGGAGCGTGGCCTCAAGAGCGTTAAAAATCCATGAGCTTCCATTGCACTGTTCTAAAGCTAAAGAGCTCAAAATAGGCCGAGTTTATTACCCGCTTCAGGCAAAATAAAAATGTCTGAAGCAAAAAAGCTCAGACTACAATTCTACACAAAATATTTTAGTTGCACATTTGCAACAAAAGACCATTATCAAAATATGGCATTGCTAATTTAAACAACATAGTTCCCATAATAGGAACCCATTGGCTAAGCCAAGACCATAACTGGAGATAGGCTTGTTGGCTAAGCCAAGACCATAACTGGAGATAGGCTTGTTGTTGCTTTTGGTTGAATATTTGTTCAGAGAATAACATGACTCTGGCAATAATGCTAAGTAACAAAGTGTGTCTGTAGTCTACAGAAGTCCAAAGAAAAAAAACTATAATAAATAATAAATAGGTGATCACAAAGGTTGTTTGAATCTAACCTGTTACAGCATCCATTTTATTTCTCAACACCTGTGTATGAGTATCCCGTACAGTGGATAGCATGAACCATATTAAGTAGTTTAACTTGTTTTGCATTTATGAAAATAGGAAAATATAGGTAGGTTTTTAGACTGGAGAAATACAGCTCATGCGGGTTGCTATAGTAATATGAAATTGATGAGAAACACCGAGTACACACACCATTTAACATTTGTGGCAGTGCTCTGTGCCCAGTTTGACTACTGTATGTGGTGGGCAGTCCAGTATCATAAACAGCTTGTAAAGAGCTGGTCCCTGGTGGTATCTGAACGACAGAGTTGTGTGACAAGCACAGAAGAAGAGAAGAGAGAGAGCAGCATGTTTCTGCTCATGACCCTTTCCCAAGGATTTCCCACAGTCTATATTAGGACGGCAGGGGAGCTGTATAGAGATTTTCATACTATGTATATGCACTATTAAGAACTGTATAAGTAAAAAGACACGCAGCACAAAACAAACTGGCCTTGCTAAATACAATAACTGAAGTACATTGAAACGTAGGAGGTTACATAAAGAAGGGCCTAAAATAAAGATCAAGTTTCAGTTTTTAGTTTCTGTCTTTTGTTACTGTGCCCAAGACAATACTTTAGTCTTCCTACGTTTCCCTCTGCTCCTGGATAAATATGGCTCCTCTCTCGCCAAAGGACTTCATATTGTATAAAAAGAATGAGTAGAATTTACTGCCATGTGTTGTAGAGTAAAAACCACAAGGTGTATAAAGTCAGGCATAGAAACTCTTTCAGCAGCTGAATCTTTGCATTTGTTTACCAGAGTGACAACAGTACTAACAATATTTTCATACAGTTTGGTGTTAAACTAACTTAACTTTTCAATTACTAATCTAGATTATTTAATACATTTTTGAGCAGTTGCTTTCTCTCTGCTAAAAAAACTCACATTGCTTTAACTTTAAGGCCCTCTTTTAACTTGCCTGCCCACCATACTACTACAGCCAGAAAAAACATGAAAAGTAGTATAAAGAAGGAGTTTTCACCATTGTTAGCGAAAAGGTCTTAGCCTCAGCAGACAGGAGTACTTAAACATGATGTGTGATGTGTGAACGTTTATCTTTGCATTTCGAATGTCTGGCAAATCTTATCATATGGATTTAAAAAGCAGTTGAACGAAATGCTTGTTGTTAAATTTCCAGAGTAGAGAAAAAAGAGTTGTATTGGAATGAGCTGAGATGATGACACATGAGGATGGATGGGGGATGGATGGGGGATGGATGGGGGTATTTAAAGGAGCACTGTATAAGAGTCTCATCCCTCGTCTCTATTGCTGTGTCCAAATATGGAGCCATCTGTAGCTCACGGCCTGTTCTCAAGACCCATCGCCAGCCAAGGAGAAAACTGGAGAAGCTGGTTATAGAAAAGTAAATGATGCAAAAAAAGTGCCAGTTAGAATAGATGATGGCTGTAGTTAGATGTTGAAACATATGAACAAGGAAACTGTTTAAATTGTATGGACACAATTTTTATCATTGGCCTAATTCAAAAACACTGATTTCAGCTTTAACCTACACATTCTAAATGTGAAATAGTCCAGGGGAATTGAAATACACATCATGTCTAGTTGGACTGATCTACACAAGTAGTAAGTATAGACAATAATAAACAAGTTTGCTTGTGAATGATTACTAGGGAATATCCGATAATTCCCTTACTTCTAAACTTTGGTGCTAGGTACAGATAGCGATTTATACATTAACTTTATTCTGTCTGAATTGCTGTGAGTCACTGGGGATTAGTTTTGATCAGGTTGGGAGTCACTATGAGGTCAAATGTCATTTGTCAGGAAGTGTAGAGTCTGAATTGGGAATATCCTCTGGGCATTGTCTGAAATGTCATTTTTAATCTAAATCCCCAGTCAATCTCATAGACAGAGCCAGGGGTTGTCTGTGTCTGACTGAGTTTCTGATGTTTGTATGTAGGCTTGGGACAAATTAATTATTATATAGTTGAAACGCATTTCGGCGATATTATGGAATCACATCCATCCACATCCGCATGCTTGTCTGCGTCAATGTATGCGGATTGGCTGTGTGAACGCGATAACTCAAAAACGCATTGCCAGATCACTTTAAAAATCACTTAGATATTCTACAGACGGGGAGGCTCTCGGGAGCAAGCGGGAGCGGTCAGAAAGGCTTCGGGATAAGGCGGGAACGGGATTGAAAAGTCAGTCCCGTGCAGGTCTCTACGCTGGACAAGATTGACTTTGGTACTGGATGAATAATAGCCTAATTGATTAATTGATTAATTAACTAATTAACAATTTGGAGCATTTTATTGGAGCCATTAATACTGGTGAACATGAACAAAATCTCATAAATTTTGGCAGCGTGATACGGACTAGTGTATATTTAATGGACATATGCAAATTACCGAGGTTGAATAAAGAATGCTTCAATAGCACCCCCATGTTTTTGACCCCTATGGTACTCTGGAGACAGTTACTTTGTCAGAGAACAATTAAACTTGGTACAGTGATTCTCCACATCGTGCTGAATATAAATTATTATGGACCCATCCTACGACAAAAAGGAAGTGGGCCATATTGGAGTGAGCCTCTAACTTACTTTGCCCAATTAGGCTCAAACCAGAAACACCGCATCACCCCCGGCCCCCAAACACATCTGATTAATATGATCACAGTTACCTCAATAGCGCCACCTATGGACTGAGCGAAGAATGCAGTTTTAGGGAAATTTACAAATCTTGGCAAAAGCATCCTTCACAAACATCCAGCAAATCAAAAAAGTCAATTAGATGCTTCCCATATTACTTATGGTTTGGGGGCGGGGCCTCATAATTTCTCGTTACAAATCACACAGTCTCTGAGTACGAAGGCTGTCGGTGCCATAGCATTTGACGCTGTTGTGTATGACAGTTGTTTCAGAGCTATTGATAAAGAGAGTTGCTAAAAACATGCATTGGTATTGCTGATGTATAAAATAATATGATCAATAGTATGCTATTTTAAAATGTATAAACTGCAAAACAAACCGCCCCTCCCAGTACAGTTGTAAAGTAGTCCTCGCCTGACTTTATAAAACTATTCTTAGGAACTATTTTGTTAAAAAAAAAAAATGGATGCCAAAAATGGAGATGTGGCGAATCTCACTTTTATCAGCTCTGTATTCACTTTTAGAATAACTATTAGTTAAAAAGCCTTCTTCTAATCTGCTCTGTGTATGCTCCTTGGAAGTACTTGTGGAATGTGGCAGTACAGCTACACTTCCTGTCAGTTTATGCCTCCATTTACCCATTCATACACTTATATTCATTACTTTTTATTCAATTAGATTTGATTGGCATGCTATATGGGTGTATTTGCATTCCTATCACACATTTAGGTGAGTCATTCACACAGGAAATGCCAAGTGTCTGTAAAAGTAAGCCTGCTATTTAAGCCCAATATACTGCATGGATATGGCCTCAGTTATAAACCACCTATAAACCATTTACTTAGACTTGAGCTTTGAACTCTTTGCTGTCTTCTGTATGTATTAACTCTCTTTGTGGAAATGGGGAAATTCTCTTGCAGCTACAGGGGTGTTTTTTTTGCTCAACATGTGTGCTTGTGTCTGAGTTAGTACCGGTAGTTGTATAGTGGCTGTCCTTATCTGAACTGTCGCCGCTCCAGCCAGATGGTTGCCTGAATATAAATCAATAAAAACCATTGAGCTGCATTTGACTTTACAGAGTGCTTGTGTCAGTGTCTTTCTCAAACGGTTGCCTTTACAGAGATCAATAAGAAAGACACAAGAAGGCTGTTCCCACTTTGAGGCCTTGAATAAAAGCAAATTTAAAAGCTAAGTAAAGTTTTTTTTACAGACACATTGAAATAATAATAATAATAAATAATAATATAAGGAAGAAAAATTCACTATTGTGATCTACAAAATGTTACAAGTGTTAGTCTGTCTAAATCTTTGGAATATAGTCTTAAATTTAATTTTATATCTATTTTTTTTTTTACCAGTGAGTCCAAATCTAATCTTTTCTTCTTAATATTGTGATATATAGATTTTCACAGTTATCACATATTGCATTTCCTAATGTTATGCAGCGCTACATTTACTTAATTTATTATAACTTTCTGAACAGTCTCACATTTTAGCCTACACAACTCATTGTAGATGAAAAGAAAAATCAGGCTTTTGTTGTACTCTTCTAACATTACAACATAATCCAGTTTTAGAGTCAAAGCATGCTGTAGATAAAGTTAGAAAGCTGAAATGGAAGTCAACAAGGAATGTGGGTAATGTGAGGCATGCTAAACTCTGTGACCTTCAAAGCACTCCTAGTCTCTTCCGGTCCTTTACCATTAATCCACCATGTGCCTTTTCTCTCTCCATCTTCTCCCTGTCTGTTTATTTCACTCATCAGCATGTAGACTGTAAGTGCAGAACAGATCCTACAGCAAAAGCATTACTCTACTTTTCCTGTTCCTAAAAAAGAAATTGTGGAGAATTTAAAGGCATCTAGTGGATATAGTGTGAATTGCAACCGAATGGATGCCACTCACTAATTATTTTCAAGTATGTTGAAGAGCACTCAAAAGACCATTGTGGCCAAGTCAGTTCGACACAGCAGACTAGACAGTCTTGTTGTAAACCCACAGAATTACAATAAGAGAACATGAAATTTGGATATACTATGTTTACAATTGGATCAGAAGTTGCTGATAGTGTGAATAGTTGTGTGTAATGTCATTTTAAACTGTTGCCAGGGAACAACACTATATCAATAACAGCTCTCATGATTTGTTCCCAATCCATCACAGTTCAAGAGTGCCTATATTAAAACAATGTACGTTTTCATTTATTTTTGTTTTGGTACACTACCCAGTTATCTCCATACTGTATATTGTGACTGAATTAGAAGAATATAGACTACTAATGATAATTGTAAGTAAAAATAGAGAATGAAAAGAAGGTATGAAGTGAGGATTTTTACTGTGGCAAAGAAAATAAATAGGCTAAAAAGAATCTGAGTGCTTTCCAGTTCTGTATAATTATTGTATCGGAGAAACACATTTAATGCGCGTGTGAATGTAGTAAATCAAAAACGAAATTGCTGGATCACTTTCTGTTTTATCTTCTACGATGAATATTAATTAAGTAATTAATTAATTAAATAATAAATTTGTGAATGCAATAACTCAAAACGTTTTTTGCAGATCTTCAAACTTTCTGAACAGTTTCAGAGACTGAACTAGATTTAGACTTTGGTACTTCTACAATGAATAATAATTGATTAATCAATTATTGTGTACAGTGATGTGGAGTGATTCTCCACTTAAAAATAAAAAATAAAATATTATTATGGCCCCACCCCGCCACTGAACACACTCGAACAATATGATGCCAGTTACCCCAATAGCACCACCTACAGACTGAAAGAAAAATATAGTTTTAGAAAAATTACAAAATTTAGCCAAAGCATCCTTCACAAACATCCAGACAAATCACAAATCAAACAGACCCTTCCCATATTTGTCATGGTTTGGGGGCGGGGCCTCTTAATTTCTTGTTAACAATATAAAAGCCCTTAGAAATCATAGAATCTCCGATTAAGAAGGTCATCAGTGTTATAGCATTTGACGCTGACGCATGGGGCATTTCGCCGATATACACTTTGCTGTTGTGTACGACAGCGTGGGCCTAGTTTTAATATGTAATAGATACATGTACAGTGTGTTTGTATTTTGCATTTGTGTGAGTTACACAATTGGGGATTAGCAGGATGAAAGTTAAATCTTGTTGAAATATATCCTTCATGATTTAGTGTAGTCTCTGAATCATCCCAGCGCTAACAAGGTTAGCACCTTTAGCTGTTTGAACAATATGTCTTGTTAGCCAGGTTACTGTGTGTTTGGACAGGCTGATAGCAGCTGGCAAAAGGCCACTGCTCTAATCCAATGTTTGAGTATTTCCTTGTTGGCCCTACACAAGTGTGAACATAGCCAACACACTGGGCTGATGTGCAAACAGACAGTGGATGAAACACCCAGTATTGCATTACCACCTCTTTGTTGAGTGTGTGAAACAACAAATAGTGTCTGGATTTGATTTTTTTGTAAATCTCTTCTCCATTATTTCTTTAAACTGTGTATTTTTTATATGTCTCCTTAGGACTAAAGACATATCTAATCTCAGGGAGGAAATCAGAGCATGAAGTGCAGTGTGGCTATCCACAGGTGGGATTGTCCAGTGGAGATTTTGCAGGCCTTAGTTTGCTGTCCCATCCACAGTCCCACACTCCAGATGTTATTCCTGGGGGTGTGCGGTCTGTTGATCCTGTAGGTCCTCATCAACTACCAGAGAGGATTGGAGTGAGTGAACTTCATATTTTTTCTATCAGAAAATAGTTTAAGGTGAATTAATGTTGAACATATACGTACGTAACTAATAAACACATGTTGCCCCTGTTCTCAGCCTGTGTCTCGTGGTATAGTTTTGTCTTCAGCAGAAGATCAGAGCGATGAAGTCGCTGTGCTGAATGGTGGCAAGGAAGAGCATAAGAGCAGTGCCAAAGTAAAACATAATTAATAAGTCAGACATTATAGACGGTTGCATATTTAATAAAATGCTCCTTTTCTGTGTATCCTTAAGTTCATCCCTGGTCACAGTCCCAGGGCAATCAATGGCCTTCTGAGTCCCCCTCTAGAGGACCCAGTGCGGGTGAGTCAGAGCTCTCTGTGTGACATGCTTCAGGACAAAGAGAAGAAGACCAGTACCAGCACAGGCACTGGCACCAGTCTGGGCATGACTGCTGGACCTGGGGGAGCAGGGACAGGGATCGACCACTCTGCCCTCATACAACTGAGGGCCAAAAACTTCAGAGAGAAGAGTGATGCTCACTTTGTGGATGTTATTAGAGAGGACAGGTAAGACTTTATTAGACCTTCTGACAAAACTAGAAATTTTCTGTGCCTCTTTTCTGTTAATATTGACACTTACCATTTGTCTTGTTTTGTCAGTCTGATGAAGGACTATTTTTTCAAACCTCCAATCAATAAGATCAGTCTCAACTTTCTTGAAAGACCCTTGGAGAAGGCTTATCGCAGCAGCTACAAAGAAGAGGTACACAAACAAACTCCCTCTCTTGTCAGACTTTTCCAGGAAGCTATGGCTAGCTTACCACCACCAGTGTGACTGTGGAGTGAATGAGTAATGCAACTGTAAAGTGTCTTAAGTTTGAGTGCGATATTAAACTGTATTATTATGTTGTATTTTTACTTTAATCTTACAAGGACAAGGGTTCTTGTATGTGTACATGTCCAAAGTAATTTGACAGCCCTGCAGCCCCCTGCCGTTTTACTAGTGCTACTACACATTCAACCCCTAAACCAACACCATGTTTTATAATATACACACACACTCATAGAAATAAGATTTATATTGTTTGGCATGCAGCATGTTTTTTTGTTTTGTTTTTTTGTTTTAGATTTTTTGGCCATTGTTCATTTTGGCCATTTTCGGCCATAGGACAGTATCAACTTGATTAACTATGATATACTTTATTTTACTATTTTATTATACTATTTTACTTTATTATTTAATGTTTAATTTTTATTTACGTCTCCTTCAGGTGAAAAACCAGGTACAGGTGCAGACCTTTGCCAGCTCGACGTTCAGCTCGTTCTTGGATGTGCTCCTGAGCTGTTTCTTCTTCCTGGCTTTGACTCTGGCCTGCTTCCTGCCTCCTCTGGTGAGCCCCTCCACAACAGGACCTCCTGCCTCTGCTGCCCTTGCCCTGACTCCACTGGCTGGGCTGTTGGAGCTCTTCTCACTGGTGATGTGTATACGGTAAGGTCTGGGTTCTTACAATAGGGGTTTAACACATTATTGTCTAATAATAAACATATTTGAACTGAAATGCTTTATAGTATCTGTCCACGCAGCATTATTTATGTCCAAATCTATAGGATGCTACGTGTATTTGTTGTCTATTATGTTTTTATGTCCTTGTTTTGTTCCATTTTGCAGTATGGCCTTTCACCTGGAGCAGGTCATGAACTGTACCCACTCTCTGCTGCTGGCAGTCTCTGGATGGATCCCACGTCATGTGGTGGGAGCTGTGCTGGTGTCACTTCCTGCAGTCTCTGTCCTGTCCCACTTCACCTGCAACCTCCGGCTACCACTACAGGTATGTGTGCACCTGCACTGTTTTGCTTCAACAATCTGCGTTGAGAACTGTTACCTAGTCATTTTCCTGGATGATGTTAATAAAAATATTAATGTGAGTAGGTTACTACATGATGCATAGAGGAACAGCTAATGCAAAACTCTTTTTCTAGTCTTGTATGGTTTACACAGTAAGCAGAGAAGAGGAGACACTTGTTATGTGCCAGCTGCGTAGTGTTAACTGGCATTAGACCTGATAAAAACTGTATAACAAAAACAGACAGAAGATTTGTCCATCAGACCTTGGCACCTAAAATGTTCTGTATTGTTTCTGTCATAGCCAAATGCAGAAGTCTGTCTCTGATTCACAAGGTTATTGCACTTGACAATTTGAGCCCTTTTTTGTAGATGCTTCTTAAATAGACATGTAGTGTTTTAATCTTAAGAAATTAACCTGTTCTAAACATGTAAGAAGGATGCACTCTATAGGGTACTCTAGTGTTAAGGTCCTCTAGCGTTGTTTTAAAGTAGCTATAAAACTCACACCCTGACACCCCTGCATTCAAGGACAAGTTTGTCAATGTATAGTAAAGCGATCGAGCACACCAGACATGACACTAAAAAGTCAGTAACAACGTTTTGTTAATAAGGAAGCTGCTGCAGTTTGTACAGGGCTTGTGATGGTTCAGTTTGCAAAGTTGCTGAGAAATGATTTGCTATGAGCAAAGGGACCAGACTCCAATTTTGAAAAAAAGGCTGGTGTACCAGGCTACCTGACACTCGTATAGGGCACTTATAATCAATATAATCAATCATTTGATGATTACACCATACTGAAAGTTCATATATGTATAAACAAATTTGTTTTTCTCCAAATGTATGTTTGCTCTAGATGATTATGTTCCTGTGCTGTGCTACCATCCTTGCCATCATTCAGTACTGTAACTTCTGTCAGCTCAGTTTCTGGATGAGGTCTGTTCTGGCCACTGTTACAGGGGTCGCCTTGCTGCTGTTTCTGTACGGCTCCTTGCACAGGTGAGACTGGATGTTTATATACTATACACTGTTGTTGTGTTCTTTTATTTGTGTTGCTATTACTACTGAATATTGTTTATAATTCCAACTGTTTAAAATACATTAATTGTATAGTGGGTTGAGTTAGTATTAAATTAATCTTATATTTCTGTCTTTTAGCTCTGGTAACAACAACTTGACAGTTCATGGGTGAGTGTTTCTGTGGGTTTTTTGTGGGCCAATGTTTTTTTTCCCTTATTTTTTTATTTCAATATAATGTTTATCTGTTACAATCTAAACTTAATAACTTATTGTATTATGTAAATTAAGTATTATTTTGTTCTCATTTTGTGCTTTGTTATGTTGATTTTATTACTTGTGAGTGGTTTTCTATTGGTTGGATAATAATTGATCATGAATTTTCTCACTGGCTCAGGTTTAATCTCTCAACACATGATGATAGTTTGGCCTTCACTACTCCAGCGGCAGACACAGACCCTACTTCACACCCTCTGGGTCCTCTGGTCCCAGAGACAGTCCTGGCCTTCTTCCTTCTGCTCCTCTTAGTCTGGTTTCTCAATCGAGAATTTGAGGTCAGTTACCGCCTCCATTACCATGGCAACGTTGAGGCGGACAAACATCGCTACAAAATTCAGACAATGAGGGACCAGGCTGAGTGGTTATTGGGCAACATTATCCCGATCCATGTTGCTGACCAGCTCAAGGTTTGTGTTTTTGCTTTCCCATTTAACATTTGAAGTGATGTGATTACTGAGTTTAATTTTTATTTTCAAGATAAGTAAGTTTTCTAAAATGAAAAAGTTAAAAAAGAAAATTTTAAAAATGCCTAAAACTTACCTTGTTGATGTAAACTTGTAAAGTCTGTCATCTATAGTCTGTAGAGGCCAGAGAATGGACTAAAGTAAAACTCGACGACTACTGGTCTAGATGGCAAATTACAAAGCCTGATCTAAAGTTGCTATAGAAGCCAGGGGAAGGAGTAAAGCAAAATAATAATTACCTCCTTTACACCATAGAACAGAGACAGATAGAACATTGTCCAAATTTTTTTTTTTAGGAAATCTGCGGAATATATCTTTAGTTATAAAGGCTATCAAAAACATTACATTAATCCTTTTTTCTATATCAACAGGTGACTCAGAGCTACTCCAAGAACCATGACAGTGTAGGTGTGATATTTGCCAGTATTGTGAACTTTAGTGAGTTCTATGAAGAGAGCTATGAAGGTGGGAAAGAGTGCTACCGTGTTCTCAATGAGCTAATAGGAGACTTTGATGAACTTTTACGCAAACCTGAATTTAAAAGTGTTGAAAAGATTAAAACTATCGGTGCAACCTACATGGCGGCATCAGGGCTGAATGTTCGACAGATGGCTGAAAATGAGGACGACTCTCCGCACACTCATCTGATGGCCCTCTTTAACTTCGCAATAGAGATGATAAAAGTCCTGGATGACTTCAACAAGAACATGTTGGGCTTTGGTTTTAAACTCCGTATCGGATACAACCATGGGCCATTGACAGCAGGAGTAATAGGCACCACCAAGCTCCTCTATGATATTTGGGGTGACACTGTTAATATTGCCAGCCGCATGGACTCCACAGGTGTTGAGTGTAGAGTACAGGTGAGCGAAGAGAGCCATTCTGTGCTCAGTTCAATGGGCCTAGAATTTGACTATCGAGGCACTGTTAATGTTAAAGGCAAAGGTCAAATGAGGACCTTTCTCTACCCCAAAAGTGGGGAAACTTTATGCCAACATCTAGTGGGGACGTACATCACTCATGGGCATTCATCTGGGCCTTTACACCCACATAAAGCATCAGAAACTGTTGCCAAGGCAGCAGCTACACCTTCTTCATCACATATCACTGAAAGGCCTGAACCAGTTAAACCTTCCAAGCAGCGGGACGAAGGATATAGGGACTCTTCACAGCTGCTCAAACAGTCCCCTGCTACAGACTTTCAGAGCCCCTCTTCCACTGGACCAGGCACAGAATCCAGTGCAGCAGAACTGCCACCCCAAAAGCAGCCAGCTCCTCTTGCCCTTCGAGAAGAGGAAGATGAAGAGGAAGAGGCTAACGAGCTAACTAAACTTAACGAAGGGTTTTATGCCCGCCTTTGATTCACCAGCTCTCTTTCCACTATCTTTTGTTCTGATGCTAAACTCAGTTATGCTCGACAGCAGTGAGCAGGTGTGAGCAGGTTGACACTTCCTGGCTCAAGTAAATGTCTTAGGCACCGACAGTGCCGTAAGTGGTGGCAGCAGTGGCTCCAGAACTATGTACCTACCCTGTATAGGGCTTTCTGAAGCTGAATTGTAAAGACCTGTGTTGAGCACAGCAATATTTAGCGGAACAGAGAGCCGTTTGTGTCGTTGAGGTTTTACTTATTTTTTTGAATATCAAGTGCCTTCTGGACTTTCACAGTGAACAAATATGAACAAGTTTAAGAAAGTATGTTTTTTCTATGAGAGACAGACTACGGAATATGCTGTGGTTTCATATGCCCTGCTTTTTTTAATGCAAGTATTTCTTAAAGAAAAATCATTAATAGAGTGCCATATATTTTATTTGAGCTTGATCAATGTCTTCACCTTAAGGGAAAATAATTTAGAATATATTGTTGGTATGCAAGTGTCAGTGTAGTGATGAGCTGAGTGGGGAACTATGGGAGAACGGAGGGAATCACATTAAGCAGTATTATGGAATGGATTCTGCAGAAGACCAGGGCTCAACACAGTATTCAGTCAAGCACAGGTCTCACTAAAAGGGGCCATATGCTGCTAATAGGCTGCATAGCATCAAGATTGTTTATCAGCTGAATTTGCTTTGAAGCACAGGTCTTGCATGGCATAGTTTTAATTAAGAGTCTCTAAAAGTACAATCACAAGCAGTGAATCAAAAGGGAATAAATAAGGATTAGTAAAAAAAAATCTAAGCTAATCACAAAAGCTGGTAGGCACTTAAAATACTGACTAAATTACACTCTTTATAATGTTCGTAAATTACCTTTATTTTGTCCCTTCCTGTTTTGTTTTTTCATATGGCCCTCTTCAAGTCACACAAATCGGTCTTATATATTTTCACATTTGTATTGTTGCGTAT
>JAVQKG010367397.1:0-12315 GCA_036025885.1 Hypseleotris bucephala | reverse complement strand
CATATGTAACTGTCCAGCAAGTTAGAAGAAGATAGGGCAAAAACTTCCTGAGTTATTGCATTTACAAATTTAATCCTTAATTAATTAATTACTTAATTACTATTCATCGCAGATGTACCTAACAGTTCGGCGTCCTTATAGGGTCTAATTATCTGCAAAGTTTCAAAGTGATCCGGCATTTCATTTTTGAGTTTTCGCAGTCACACGGCCAATCTGCGGACGCGGACGAACATGAAACCATAATATCGCCGAACGCGATTCTCGCGTTTTGCCGATATAATTAGTCCCAATCTGAATCGAGGAGGCTAGTCACAGTATTACTTTTTCGTACAGCCATTTGATCTTATTGTTCTTACTTCTAAGTAAACGCAAAGTAAATAAAAATTAAATCAATTATTAAAAAATACATAGATTAAAAAAGGTGCTAGAGCCTCTAAACCCATCTAATCACCCACAACAATCACTATCCTAGCCATGAGGGGTGTCACAGAGACATTTAAAAATTAAGCTTCAATCTGAGAAATATGAAATCCACACATCCTCACAAAAAGCATATTGTTGACAGCTCCTGGCAAGAATTTTGGTTCAGTATTAATAAGCTGATTGTATCAAAAGAGAATTGATGTACTATGGATAAAATTTGTCAAATCAATAGAATTATCAACCTGCTATAATTTGGTTCCCTTTTACAGATCAGATTGTATTACAGAACAATGAAAGTTAGAGGACAGGTCGAGCATCAATCAGGGAGACAGTGTCCCCTGGTGTCTGTACTGTCTAATCTACAGTATATAGCTGTGGAAAAACAAATGCCAACTACCCATAATCTCAGTTTCAATACTTTGAATCACAGATTTTTATGTCTATTGTATATTTAACCTATTTTTTGGCATTGTTATACTGTCAGAGTTGGTTTCTTTTTGACATTTTACAAGTTCACAGTAGCACTTATTTTTGAATGGTGAAAACCTGTGACAGAGATTTCAGCCACAGACCCCATGTGGCCCTTTGGTCATCATTGTGGACAGCGGAGCAGACCCATCCCTGGACTTTACAAACTGCTGACTAAAGTGAATTTTTGTTGCTCAGTAGGGTGTATGTGACATCACGTCATTTCTCTGGTGCAGAGTGGGATCAAGCCAGCTCAAAGTCTTTGTGCGTCCACACGTCCTGGATCAACCCACCCCGTCACCGCTATTGTGTGTGGCTCTGAAAGAACTATGAGTATTGTGTCACTATGAGGTAACATGGGGATTTTGAAACAAACTAATTTGAAACTAATAAAATGCCATTTTAAGCCACCTCTTCTTCATTAGTTCTTCTGCATGGTCTATATGTGCATTCTGTAAAAAGTAAAAGACAGAAAACTTTAGTGAAGTTGTGGTGGGCATGGACTAGTGTTTGGCACAGATTCTTCTCCTGATGTAACTCATGGCTCTTCAGGTGCAACAGCAGGTTTGTACATACAGTAGATGTTCAAAGAGAAAATATACAGACACTTTCCTCATAGTCAGATACATTTTGCGATGCTCTTCTGACAACAATCTTTTCCACTTGGATGGTTTATCAGTGTCCTATTTTTCTGAATCTGTTATTTCCATAATCCAGAAGATGCCATCGCCCTGGGTTAATAGATGAGCCTGAGTGTGTGAGATGGCAGGGCTTTGTAGTCCCTAACGAACAGTGTGCGGTCTGATGAATGACATTTGGGCTGCTACCACGTCACTTCTTCCATTAGCACATCCTGTCCCAACTCCACCGTATTGAACCATGGTTTACAGCTATTAGCCTGATGCATGACACAGTCAATTTCAGTTACGCTTTAATAAGTGAAAATTTATCTTTGCCTGTTCTCAACAGAAGGGAACATCCTCTAAAAAATATAGCAGACACAAGATTTTTGTTTTTACCTCTATCAACCTGAAAGCAAATACTGAGCAAATCTACAGATTTTGTTTGAGCTTTAGTTTGTGGCATACTTTTTGTCACTAAATCACATTTTTTATAGACAAGTGTAAATTAAAGGAGGGGAGTAACATACAGGCACAAGCTTAGAGTGAACATAAGCTTTACCAACAAAGCCACAAATATTGCCATTCACACACACCTAAAACAACTACAAATCAAGCAAGTTTGGAAAACATGATTGTACAGATAAAATAATAGTGAGCGATACAATCACCTTTAGTGAAACTGAGTCCAAAATGATATTTCATTCATGCTGCATGTGTGTGGTACATGTTAAAGAGAGGCAGTGTATGATCAAAATGAGCGTTGAGTGCCCCATGACAGAGCATCAATCATGAGGCTTAAGCCTCTCAGCCTCTATCAGAGCCGTAATCCATACATTCTCAAGGCTTTGCCACATGTTTCAATGCAAGCATTATACCCAGACACATTAACACTTGTGCACATCATACTAACTGTGACTTATTACTCCCGATGACAAGTGCTATAACTTACAACAAGGTCACTGGAGACTGACAGGTTAAAAGTATAAATGAATGTTTCAATTGATCAAATGAAATTATTAATCAATGCAAAAGCCTGTCATGTCTATAATAACACAGTATTGAAACTAACAATCACACAATGTTAGATTCACAACAAGAAACAGCTTAAGACAATGTAACAAGATGTTGTGGTTCTCCCATTAAATTGCTTTGAAATGGCTAGCCAATCCGTTTCTCCTTTATTGAGCCACAAGGGACTAGTTTGGAGTTAATTGCAGCGAATCCAATTTTTTAATTAAAATGAACATCATGACGATCTGACTGGATTGGGATTTGTTATTGCTCTTTCTCCTCATTCTCCTCCTCTCATTTTCTCTCCCCTGCAGGATAGCTTGAAAGAGCCCTGTTGTTTTATTTTAATTGGGGCAGTCGTGTAATTGGCCTACTCCATGCTGCTCGCTTCAATTTAGTGCTTGGCATGAGTGAACCGGTGTGGGTTTAGGACCGGAGAAGGTATTGATAGCTTTACAGCAACTTACTGAAACATACAGAGAAGGATGTGTAGAGAAAAGTATGTATTTTTACAGGTGTAAATAAGGTTGTACTTCATTTAGGCCACTTTATGTGATGTTTTAATGATACATACATGTATTTGGTGCAAGTCGTAAAATGGTTACAACTTTTTTTTAGCTTGTTTTTATCTTTTTATCTTCTGACATGTACCTTTGTTGATTTAAGTCACAGAAAGTGTACTTGTCTTACTGTGTAAGTGTCTTACTCTGTAAGAGTTATTATGTGTTTTCGTATTTTATTTTTGTGTAAATAGGTAAAATGGGACTGTTTCTTTTTGGGCATACTTAATGGTCTTTTGTCTTATCAGCACATGCATTATAACTGCATATAAGAAACAGTATATTGTATGAGTTTGATCGCCGGCATTTGTGAGACACCCTTATCCAGTGTCCCCTGTAGGGAGTGCTCTTTTCTAACAAAGGTCAATGTGACAAGAAGAATCTGAAATAATACAAAATGACATCAAACTATACAAAAACCTCTAAAAGTAAGGATGGAAAATACATATAAAGAACAACTAGACATTTTTCTGCAGTGTGTACTGCACAGGCATGATAACTGTGTCCGTGAACGTACTTCACTTAGACAAGATTTATATGCAAATTTGTATTTTAAGTAGATTTAGTAAAAATGTAAAGTACTGTATGTGCAATATAGAATGAGTTTTTGGTTAACGCTTTGCTTTCTTCTAGCAGTTTTTCAGGTGAAGCAAAGGGAAGTGTCTTAGGAATTGAGACATGGGCCTGCTCATCGCAGAGCTAGTGCTTCCTCATTTTGTCATATAACATGTGAGTAGACATAATAACGAAATAGCGGCAATGTGGCATTTAACAAAAGCCCAGTATTTCCTTCAGTGCCAGCAAAGGCAGCAGAGCTTTAAGCGCAGACTCTCACTCGTCTAATAATATCTTTGTAATTACAATATGCTTTCATTGTAAAGGTCACTAACTGGGCCTAATGGAACACCATTTGAGGTGTACCACAAGAGATGTGTTTAACACTGTATACCCAGCCATTTAAATGTAAATTCAACTATACATTCCACATGACTTTATGTTAAGTCAATTAATGCCCATTGGGAAATCAAAGACAAATATAATTGTTCAAAAGGTACTATATAATGTTAAACCAAAACCGCATATTTATTATTTTGGTATTTTAACTATGCACTTGGAACATTTTAAGAGCGTTATCAAACTGCATCTTTCATTGTCCAGAGTATACTGAGTCCAAGTTTTTAATTCTGGATTAGTAGTTGAAATTGTTGATTGGTGTCTTTTGAAAACAACACAATCACTCAAGGTGCATTACTGAAGATTCTCTCTATAGCTCAGATCAAACACTGTCGGATAAGGCAGCGTGAGCTAAACTCCTGCTGTTCGAGTGAAGTAAAAGTGTCCGGTATGAACATATCTGTTGCAGATACCCGTACACTATGCTCCTTTACTGAAGCTTGTGGGCTATTTTGAGGCTCCCCTTGAAAATACACAAACAAACAGTGAGGGGAGCCCTCATGGGAAACCATTGTAAACAAGTGGGTATGATGCACAGAGTGCAATCCCACTTTTTGTTTGAGAAAAAATATGCTCCTTTCATCTGAGACAAACAAGTAGATATGGCAGTGCCTACACCCGTGCAGCCCACGTTAATTACCACATTCATTTACAATGTTTAATCTGAGCACAGACACAAATACAACAAACAAACAAAAGGCAGAGCAGGATTCTCTTCTTGTTTTCTTTGTTTGTATGCAGCAACATTTAGTCAAGATCCTTTCTCAGGAAAATTGGACTCCACACAATGTCCTGATTTTGCCTTCTTCAATAAGTTCAACTGATTATATTTCTGGCTTAATGATCTGGGTTACATATTGTTTAAGAATATATTAAAATATCTAGGTTATGAATATTTCTGTAAAAATAACAAAGCAATGTAAAAAAAAAAAAAAAAAAAAAATGAATTTTTGTTTTATCTGAGGTTTTAGGTCAACTCAAAGCAATGCCCAAAAGCTGATCAAACATTTACACATCTTTTCCGGTCAGCGGTTCTTAAGAGACCAGCCAGGAACTTTGATTCTTTTGATTAAAAATATACTGTTTTTTTGTGCCAGTCTGCAGAGTTATGGGTCAATACTCTGCATTAGAAACGAAATTGTTGCAGATGGTCCAATCCGGGAACTTTTTAAACTCCCGATACAGTCAAGCTGTCCACGTCTACATGCCTGGTCACCTGAGCTCGCTCCATTTATTATCAAAGCACACAGCACATTTGAACCTGGGGGAAATACGATGCCTGACAACTCTAGTGTCCAGCCAGAAAAACTAGCTGAAGTTTCACAATTATTGGTGACCATGCGAAAAGGAAATAAATAAATAAATCCCAATCTCTCCTATATACCCAAACGCAACCCTACACCTGCGAGACAGTATAGATTGCTCTGCGGTTGCGGTCGACAAGGTAACTCAAGGTATGGCAGCGTCTGACCATTGCAAGGAAAACATCATACTTTTATTCACTCTTACTACTAGCATTCAGACTCAGAGTGGGAAGTGTTTTAACAATATGCGGAAAAGTGGTATTGTAACATTTTGAATTATTTTTGTGAATTCAGTTAAGATGTGCCAAAGTGCAACAGCTCTGACAAGGCCAGTGTGAATCCCCATCTTAAGCTTTGATAAAACGTTTGTTTAAACTCATGAAAAGCTGAAGAAAGAGCAGGTGATCTCATCTGAAGGGAAGTCCCTCTTTATCTGTCACACAGACACAGGAAGGAGGAAAAGAACAGACATAAATGACACAACATCTCAAACAGTACAAACGACTTCCTCGCTTAAAACAATACCCCGAAGGTGGAAGGTCAGATGAGGCCCAGCTTTGTTTGAGGGAGTTGTTAATAAAAAAATAAAAAATATAAAAAAATATATATTTTAGAGTGGCTATTTTGAGGGCCTCTCACTTCATAAGGAGGCATTTGGCTTATTGAAATTTGAAAAAGAGTTTATGTCTTCCTTGCAAGGAATAAATCAATGCAAATACTACAAATCAAATATACTATTCAATGTATACTAACAATTTAAATGTTGTCTATATTAAACAGGACTAAACAGGAGAATAAAAGCAATTGCTATTTCTGACACAGACTCTCACTGTGAAGAACCCATGTGTTTAGCCCGTCCTCTCTAACCTCTCTATTAGCCTGAAACAGCGGCACACTCTCACACTGTGTCCTATTACCATAACTGACTCCCTCCTGCGCGGGTTTAAGCAGGAACAGGGGAATCTCTGACACATCTGACAACTCCACTCACAATTTAACACGCATTAGAGATGACCTCTGGCCTGTCTTCCTCAATACACCCCACACTTCCTGATGTTGAAGAAAAACATGTTTCTTTTGTAGTGATGAAGAAAGGAGGAAACAGGCTCCAGTCTGACTCGTGCACACCGCTTTCTCCTCTAACTTACCCATACTTGAATAGCAAATAAATTAGGCACACATTTTCCACTGCTGGGTTTTACAGGGCTTTTGTGTAACATTGGATGGAGAGGAATAGCAAGTCTTATCTGTGGAAAAGTTATGAAAACAAGGATCTTTATCACCACAGTGTTACTATGGGCCCTATCCATTATGAGGAGGAAGTCTTCAAAGAGGACACCGCAGCAGAGGACACCTTGGGAGGGAAGAGAGGACCACGCTGAGGAAGAGGAGGAAGAGGATGAAGCCTTGCTGAACCAGCACAACACACGTGCACAATGATCACTGATCACAATCAGCCATTTACACAGGGTCTGCGCAATTACCTCCAAATAAAGGTCATTTTTAGCACTACTCCAACACAAGTACAAGAGAAAGAAGCACATTTATGCATGTGAAAAACTGGGGAATCTGTGACTTTATGATATTTTCAGAGCGAAGTGTTAGAATTGTATATTGTCAAGATTACAAAAATATATTTTTGGATTTTAAGGTTGAAAGGTCAGTAATGGTCCTTAAAACAAGTTTTTTTTTTAAAGATTCAGTGTATTTGTGAGATGTCTTGGCAGGGGTCAAATTATATAAAGATTGCAAAAAAAAAAGAACCTGTAGTAATGTTTTTCTTCATTGAAGTAAATGTGTTTTTGTATTGTTTAGTTAATGCATACATACACAAAAAATTATTGCGATGCCTTTACTGTCTGCTTCTTTCTTAATTCACAAAGGATGAGCATGTTTGTTTCTTGGCACTTCACTTCACTTAATGTCCAAATGTGTCCCGGGGGTGTGTTACTCTACTAATATAGTAAGTTGAAAAGTTTAAGTTGAACTTTTTAAATCTGGCTCTAAGAACTTTTACTCAAAAGGCTATTATGTCTATTATGGAGTTTCTACAATGTTAAAATGAAAACATTAACATGAGAAGAAAGAAGGAAATGAACGGAAGCATCAATTAAAATAAATGTGAGATACAGCCAAAGCTAAGGCATTTTGAAAAATCAATAGTAAAAGATTTCACAAAAACTCTCCAGTATCATTGCCTGAGAGCTATGATTTTATTGCAGTTTTACTTTATGACCAATCTTCACTTTTGATTTGTGATGTGCTTTCATTACTATGGTCTGGAGCGATATGTCAAGTAGATGAACACATAAGAGAATCAGCACAGGGCCATTTAAAGGGAAAAGGAGATATCTGATCTGGAACAATTATGACCACTTTCAAAAATTATGCGATAGAGAATGTAATACTTTCTCTTGCTCTTTGACTTCAAAGTGCAGCAATTGTGGGAACAGGCTGAATGATGAAGACATTCTTTGCCGAAGGATAATAGTGGCTCAGTGTAATTCGCAGACACAGAGGGATGGACAGATGACTGACTGTCGATATGGCAACAGGATGAAGGGCTGTTTATACTGATAAAGGATGGAGATGTTTTCTCTGTGGAAGTTACATGACCCTCCAACACCACAGCATCCATAGCAGCGGCACAGGTTTGCATTCAGTGCAATATAAAAGCGCCAGACACAAAGCTGCATGTATAGATATGCATGTATGCCTATGTACACACAAAATGACAACACCATTTCCATATTTACTGTCGGCAGAGAAAGGAGAAAGGAAGTGAGAGTAAAAACTCATAAATAAATGACAATGCAAAGCTTGCCCTGGAAATAGAAGCATAATTTTGTGTTTGTATTATATTCAGACGGCTAAAATTTAATCTCCCTTTTAATACCCTCTATTGTATAAACAGAAAAGAGGTTGCTGAAAAATAAACATTAGGAATGTAACCTTATGAAAATCGATTTGGCATTGAAAAATATTATCTCACCCTGGTTGTTTATTAATGCAACTTGAGGCCTGTAGCAACTATCAGTGAAAAAATACTTTTTTATTGTTGTGTCATTTTGAAGCGAGTCTATATGATAACAAAACTAGACATGAAAGGTGGGGTCTGTGCTTTCAGACTGAAATGCAGCTGGAAATGTATGTTGTCAAATGGTCCACAAAAACCTTAATGTGGTAAATGTGACTACATACTGTATGACATGGACATTTTGGAGAAAGTGTAGTAGTTTAAAGCTAATTTTACTGCACATGCAAAGAGATTAACAGACTGAACTGAAGGCAACTGAAAATAATAGATTAAATTAAGAGACAAAATATTGATTTTCATATTAATTGTCATATCTTGTCATTTTGATTTCTCCAAATAAAACCAGATTTGCAGACAATAATGCAGCAAAAGAATATAAACAATTGTAAAAATAAAATATTTAGTCAACTCAGCCTTAATATTTTCACATTCATTTTACAATTAAATTATGAATTATACACTAGCTGCAGTGTGTTTTTGTTGTCATGATGGGAAATGTTTTGCTAACTGTTGATAAAGTTGATAAAAGTAGATGGATAATAGCATGTAGGTTTAAGATGCATTTGCTAACTAAAAAAAACTGTCACAAATTGTGTACCATGAGATTTTCTTACCCCGAACATGTTTCAACTAATTACATATTAAAATGTGCTGAAAGGAAAACTCAATATTTATTTTTAACCATTGTGAAGGAAAAAAACCTATGGCTCTTATTCAATACTTTCAACATCATGAATGATGATTGAGGTCATAAACGCGTCAGGCAAAAGCTAAGAAAACTGCACTGAGAATTTCTCTTTTTGGTCAAACCCTTAGCTCTTTACAAAGATCCCAGCTCAGAACTAGATCTGAAGTGCTGTTATTTCATACTGTAATGGTGGAGCCACAGAAACCAAACAGTTCTGCCAGGCGACTAATCACTCGGGCTGGTAAACCAATCCTCCGTGGACATGCACCGCAAGTATGAAAGTGTGTCTGCAGCCTCGATTATTTATTCATTTTGTTTGATTCAGGATGATGTTCCTCTCATGAACTGTTTTTTTTTTCAATCTGGCAAGAGCGCTGGCACTATGCCCTCTGTTTAAGAAATCAAAGATTTGTGGCATCTCGTTGTCTAGTGTCGGCTCGCCTAGGGACTTTTACTAAACATGAAATGGATAAAGCCGCAGAGATGAAGTGCTGAGAAAATAAAAAAGGGGGGATGGGTTAGTGAAAAGAAGTGAAAGGCGGCTTGAAAAATGAATGGATAAAATGTGATTCTTCAGTTTCAGGGAGAAGAGGCGCTGCTGCCGATTCAGGAAGCTGCTGTAATTCCTGGGAAGCGAGAGCGCGGTGGTCCCAGGAGAGCCTCGGTAAGATATCACTAGAGACAACTGACTGTGTGTTTCTCTAATCTGTGGATATTAGAAACGGCACATTATTTAATTCTCAGACTTACATCAGAGTAATATCAATTAAAGCGCAACCAGGGAAGGATATGGACAGCGCTTTTAGACTTAATTCTTGTTCTTAATGTTATTTAGCCTTGGCAGCTGTAAACATGTTCAACAAGTGGACGACACTGTTTACATTTGGATGAATACATTGTTTGCGCAAGCCGTGGTCTGCAGTGGAAATGCAAAAGAGGAAAAGTATTGATCTGTGTTACTGTATAATGACAGGATATTTGAACCAAATGGAGGGGAATAATTGCAGCTCATAAAATCTACATTTGTTTTGTTAACATGGGGTGAAATTAAAACCATGTGAGCTGTACCATCAGGATTTTTTTCTTTATTGTCTTGTTCATTTGTTTACTGCTCATGCTGTGTTTGGTTTTTCCAGTAAATAAATAGTTCTAGCATATACCGCATGTGGCCACATTTAGAGGCCTAAAATTATTATTTTTTTTTATGTTTTCAGTAGCATCCATCCGTCTGTCTGTAAGCAACTTTAAAACAACTGCACCAATCTGACTGGAATTGCTGCTTTACTCAAAAATTACTAAGCGCATTTAGATGAAAATTTCAGGGAAGGTTGGGAATGACACAAGGAACAATTTATTACATGTAGGGAGTGCCCGGAATCATGGTATGGATCCAGTATTTTTTTTAAACAGCTGCCTTGGTGGAGGTCAGCGCTCCAATTTTTCTAGTTTAATGACTGCATTTATTTCAAAGCAAGAAACCTGCTTCACAACTTAAAGCCATATGTTTCATCCCACTTGTTTGCTGTGTTTTATCTTGACATTGACAGTTATCTTTTATCTTGAGGATGTATCGGGTGGTCCTATAAAAAAGGGGAAGACTGGCTAACAGCACACATAGCATCCATTTATTTATCACACAGAAATCTGTATCCTTTACAAGAAAACCAATCTAAAATCCAGCTCTGCATAATGGGCTGGGAAATCAGGAGACACTGGGGCTAATACCACTGGGTTTCTGATTTCCTGTTTAAATCACTATAAACCCAAAATGACTTCAGATAGATTACCTGTCAGTGCATTAAGTACAAGTCAGACCACATCTGAAGCCACAGGAGATGCCCGCTCACTTTTCCAAAGACGCTCTAAACAGGGCCCTTTTCAAAACCACAGGATGCCTTCCTGTTAAAAGCTTTGAGGGAAAGGTCCAAAGTCAGGGCTTATAATGGGAACTGCTGCCAAGGTGACTAAAGCCAATCTACCATGTGCACTTGATGTTCATGTTATTTTGTTTCAACATATTTGTAAAGACTTAAATTAAGAGACAGAGGCATCATGAACAGATAATGTACTGTAGAGCGATACGAGGCAAGGAGAGAATCAAACATAAAGGAGAAGCATGTGATCAATGGTCTCGATTGAGAACCAATGGATTTCGCATTATAACCCCACTGTCCGTTATTGGTCGAGTTAGCCTCCACCCGTTCACACTCCTCTTGTACTGCTGAGTGATCAATTGAGAAAGACGACCTTCATATAAACCTGTGAGAAAAGCTTCAAAGTTAGCTTAAACTGGACAGAATCATGCAATTTTGAGTGATTTTGTTTTTAAAACCAAGATTAAGTTCACAGCACTTTGTCTGGAAGCATTAACACATGAAGGAAGAGTAAAATAATAATTATTAAACTTAATTAATTAATTTTGCAGCAATTAATTTTGCAGCCCTGCTAATTACTCATGGATAATATTATGACAATATCATCTTGTAAATTTGTGTACTTTTTACACTGGTTTCATATGGCTCTCTTTTTTATGGCTATCTAGTACAGAGAAATTTTCTTGCGTGTTAAAGAGTAAAACTTTTGGGTACGGGTGGGTTGGGTTCACATGTGCATTCCTCTTTAAAATTCTTTTTAGGAATGTTAACCATCCTTTTAAATGATTTTCAAAGATAATTGCTATTTAAGCTAACACAAACGGCATGGACTTCTACCGCACATTTTTATTTTGCTTGGGATGTGATCACTGCACATGTCAGACATAAAGCAACATAAACTATGTAGTACTTTTTAATTCATACTGAGATTGGTTTTCCTTATTATATCGGCGAAACGCGAGAATTGCGTTCGGCGATATTATGGAATCATGTTCGTCCGCGCCCGCAGATTGGCCGTGTGAACGCGATAACTCAAAAACGAATTGCCGGATCACTTTCAAACTTAGCAGATCTTGGATACAGTAACGACGCCGAACTGGATTGATTTGGGGATTTCTGGGATGAATATTAATTAAGTAATTAATTAATTAAGGATTAAATTGGAAAATGCAATAAATTAGAGAGTTTTTGCCCCATCTTCTTCTAACTTTGTGGACAGTTACATATGATGAAGACGCTAAACTATATTGAGTTTGGTACTTCTGCGATCGACTATAATTGATTAATTAACAAATTAATGATTTTGAGCATTTTATTGGAGCCATTACTCCTAGTGAACAGTAACCAAATCTCTCCAAGTTTGGCACAGTGAT
>JAVQKG010367364.1:0-15448 GCA_036025885.1 Hypseleotris bucephala | reverse complement strand
ATTTTAGGTGATTTACACAGTGGAACCCTAAATGAACTGTGATGAATAAACTTACTTACTTACTGTTCATTTTTAGCCATATGTTGAACATAATAGTTTTTGTTCTTTATAATGAAAGTTAAAATACATTTAATTTGGTATTTTGACCTTTTCCTTATATTATTTAGATTTACTTTACTAATAAAGTAATTTTAGGTACACTGCGTCATTTGGTAAAACAAAATATGTCATACGGTAAAACACTGAATTTTTGGGGAAATATATAAAATATTGTTTTATTGACCTAAAGATTAAAATTAAGTAAGGAAAGGAACCACACTATGGAGTTTTCTATAATTTCAAGGAGTTTTTACCATTCTAGGGTAAAAAATGTCTAATATAAGTTAACATATGACTTTACATTACCTCCAAAGCAAAAATAATAAATTTTGTAAATATGGTATTGATAGTCTGTAGGTGGCTATAGATTACTTAAATATCCACATTTCCTGTTACATCATTTACAATTAAGTAATTGGCATTAAATTAACTATACATATGGGTGTACACAGAAAGTTATAAAAAACAATAACTGTTTGATTTTTATTTTTTTGCCATTTCAAAATTCTAAAACGTCACGTGACCCATATATCGCTTATTCATTACTGTCTTATTACATATTTATTTATGCTTTATTACTGCTAAGTTACTGTCACCAAAGCCCTTTTTAACACATGTATTTTAATGTATGTGTAAATTGCACATGGGACATGATGATGGTAGTATCATAGGTTTGACAAGTTCAGACTTGACACAGAATACTTTTTTATACTACTTATTTATGTATTTACGATAACTAATTAATAAATATCAATTAGGAAATAACTTTACTAAGAATATAATTGGTCTAGATATTTTTTTTACCTGGCTGCGATTCGTCCCAGCTCTATCAGACACAGACACACTTCCCGAGGCTGTTTGTGCAGGACTTCCCACAGAACGTGTGTAGTACAAACAAAAAAGGGAGGGGGAGTTGTGGTGGGTGGTGGTGAGACATAAAAAAGTGAGTCATCCTCATAGAGAAAAGATGCTTCCGTAGATAAAAGTATGTCTGTGAAAAGCTGTCCCTGTCTGAATAAAGGGCAGGTTTCATGAGGTGCTCTATAGTTATTGTGCGTCTGTCTTTGAAGCTGAGATGAAACTTGTGTGAGCTCAGGGTGAAGAGCTGATGGCATGAGGGCATGAGTACCCTTCCCAATATCAGGCCATCAGTGCAGAGAGAAACACTGCACTGCACGTACAAACATAAAAGAAAATAAATTAAAGCTGGGGTAGGCACAAATATAGTGCCTATGTGTAAGTTCAACAGGGTATCTATTTTCTATTATAGCCATAAAGATGAGAACAACCACTGATCAGTAAACTGAACACAGATTTACAGACTGGAACTACTAGTAGTATTCACCTGTTTTTGACATCCTTCATGGCTGCACAAAAAAAGAGGAGAAAATGCTGTTTATTTGACTACACTGGTTTAGTATGCAGTACCGGTTCTTCATGGAACAACTAGAAATAGTAAGGCATCAAATAATAACACTGTGCAAAGACCAAACTTACCCAAACCCTCAGACTCAAACAGATAAGCTTCATCAACACCGATTTTACGACACCAGTAGAGAAAGTTGGCTGTGTTGTCTCGGGCAAAAAATGACCCAGACGTTGCGTCTGGTCGCCAGTGGATGACCCGCCTTATGAAGTGCTACAAATGAAAAACATACAGTTGATCAGAAATTCTAAAATGAAAGCAGTTGCTTTTTCTATCACAGTTACATAAACTAGCCTGTATTCACATCATATGCATTCATAGCAGTAAGCATTGTAAACTCAGAGACCATGTGCCCTTACAGTGGGTCTTTGAATGAAGAGCTTTTGACAAAGCTTTATGTACGGTAATGTCCTCAAACCTGACCTGTGCTGTGGTCTGAACTTCTCCTGTCTCTAGGCTTTCTCTGTGACGTCAATAGACAACCTGCACTTCACTGCATTTTGTGTACAAGCTGAACCAATCCAGTTCTTGGGTTAAACTCATTCTTTTCATGTCTTAAAATTTTATAAATACATTAATACCTTGCTGTTGTTTGTCAGGATCATCTTATCCTGCAGCAGCTGTGCCAGCTGACAGAGGATGACTCCATTATCCAGTTGGTCCATAAAGCTGTCTGCTGTCAGGTCCACATCTGAAGTCAATAGACACGCATGTTAAATAATCACCTGAAATCATGTCTAATGTATTCTCTACCCCAGTAGTCCAAGCTGTCCTGGGGCAGACTGATAAAGCAGTATGTATTCAAACAACAGTGTCAGAAACACAGGAGGCAGGGTGTGTGAAGTGTCTTGCCCAAGCACCCAATTGTACCCAATTAATATCCATTGTATCAATCTCTGTTGATACAATGGATCAGAGCAGGAATTGATCTACCAAACTTTCAGAACACACAGGACACGTCACAGGAACATCATGTGATTCTTATGCCTATGACTACAGAAAGTAGTCAAAACATGTACAGCAGTTAAACAAATACTCCTGTCTTACCAAGAGAACCCTTCTCCCAGAGGAAGCTTTGCGCTCCCTTCTGAGTTACTGCCACCCAGGATGCCAACAGGTATCTTCATCCATTTTGGATTCATAGATCATAAAATACCACACAAAGCCACAGGAATGTCTAAGATAAGCAGGGGATTTCAAAATAGCGCATGAAATCAGGTTTATGCACATTGATGGAATGGGGTTTTTAATATGAAATAACACTGCATTATGTCCAAAAAGCCATTATTCTTACTGGTGTACAATCTGTCAAGATCTAATAATGGTAATAAAGACAAAACAAACATCAGTCAGAAAGCCAGTGTCTTCAAACCTTTTTACTCCATACAGGTCCTAGCATGTAACCAGCACTTAGGTTTTACCTCACAATGCAGTAAAGTGGATAGAAACATCCCCTTCACGTAAAGTCCCACAAGAGCTCTCCTTAGGACATACATTTTCGAAGCTGCATGATAATAAGTAGGTTAACGTGCCTCCATGCTTAATATGGCTGCAACTGGCACATCCCCCAAAATAAAAGCCCCAGTTTCACAGTCAAAATAAAGTCCCATTTAACTGGAGACAAGTATGCCTCTGCCACAAAATCTGTTTGTCTGAAAATGTACTTAAATATATTTGTTTTTTCAGAGGTCAGTTAAGCTAGCTACATATACAGTAATGTAATAAGAAAAAAAGTTAGATAGTAAATATGCAGTTTATTACCTCCGCCAAGGAGGTAATGTTTTCAGTAGCACTGACGTGTGTGTGTTACCAAAAAGTACTATTTCAATTAAATTTTCAAGGAAGGTCTGTAATGACACAAGAAAGAAGTGGTTCAATTTTGAGACTGATCCAGATCACCATCTGGATTAAATTTTTCGAAGAATGGAACCTTCTCTTGCCTCTGCTGGCCCTGTGGCGTCAAAGTGCCTTTTCTCCACCCACCCCTTCTGTCTTGTGAAATCAGACACCAGCCACTCTGGATGTGATACAGTCACAGCAAAGGAAGACAGGCTGTCTTGTTGTCAGTCTAATGCACATAAATTATGCTACCGGTTATTTTAGGAGCACATGTAGGGAAAATAACTACCTTGGTGGAGGTCTGCACTCTCTGAGTCCTTTCCAGTATTGAATATACAATGTGGCAGATGGGATGTGAATGATGAGTATGTTAAGAGGTTGGACAAATAGCAGTGGTTTTAGGTTTGATGATAAAAATGGTAAAACGCCTTACCCATGATAGTGTTAAGCCAAAGGGCCAGATCTTCTTTCATGGGCAGCAGGCTGGCATCATGACGGAATGGCAGCCACTGACTGTACTCCTGAGGGCTGGTGAGGCCTGGACCAGAGTGTTTGAATCTTTGGTCACTGATACAGTTCATACCCAAACCTGTCAGAGGTGTGGGGCTTTCAGGACTGTCCAAGCTCACTGCTTCACTCTCCATAATTCAGCTCCTGTAACAGCAGGGAAACAACATTATCAGTCATTTTCATTCATGCCTGATGATATCCTGACGCAACTAGCAGGTAGGAAGATATTGTCACTGGAGAACATGTGGGAGATTGTGTAAATGAGATATAAGACTATTTTGCGGTAGTTCTGTTTCCTGGTTTATTAGTTTTATCAGGTGGTATACATGATAACAGTAACAGCAGCACTGACCATTCGCTAACAATGCCAAAAATATTGAGTTCACAAATTCACACTTGGGACTAGAGTGCAACTAATGATTAATTTGATAAGCGATAAATCTGTTAATTATTTTTACGATTAATTGATTAAACAGTGGATAGCGAAAATATGATGACAGAAAAAAAAATCATCTTAAATGTAAAATCTATATATTTTTGTACTGTTTTGGTCTGATTACTGCTCTGTGCGGGTTGTTTTCTCAGCAAATGTCATGTTATGTTTTAGATTATTCGATTGCTAAATTAGTTGACAATTATTTCAATAATCGTTCACGATTAATCCAATTAGTTGTTTCAGCCCTACTTGGGACAAAATCAATAGATGCTTTTAAATACAAATAATTGCAAGATTTTTTCTGATCCCACATGGGCGAAAAGCAACAACACATTCTATCAAAGCTCATTTTACACTCACACTGCCATGACTGTACCCTAACAACAGCATCATTAATCAAAGGGATTACAGTGACTGACTGGAGGTTTGGCTTTATTAAGATCCACAGTTACAGCCCCGAGCTAGTCTCCTGGTACCTGCATGGCTCATTTGTCCTGTTACTAAAGCAGCCTCCATTGTAAGCCTCAGCCCCATGCGGAGACTTGCTTTGTCTGTAAGACTTGCTACTAAGCAAATAGAATTAAGCCATTATCACTGGATTATCGCATGAGTTGAGAAATATATACAGATCAAACTGCAGCATTTTAGTAACCAGCTCTTGTTTCATAATCAGGTGAAATCACACCTGGTGAGCAGATGTAGTCCTGACAGGCAGCATCATCACAGCTGGAATACGTATAGTTTTATACCAGCCTTCATGAATACCTGCAGATTATGAATAACAAGCCCATTGTAAATCCTTAACAGCATGAAGCCAAGGGATGTGGGACATGCCGCGGCACTGTAAAGAAACTACTTTTTAAAAACACATGTTCACTGAATGGAGTCCTGTGTATTATAATCTTGACTCACGAGTTAGGAAAGGAGAAGAGCAGACCACCATTTGTTACAGAGCAACAGTTATAAAAAATATTGTCCTCTTATCATTTTATCATTTTTATTATATTATAAATATAATCTCCAATATTCATGGTATATAAATTATAAACCATGTTTATATTACATTGATAAAAAGTGACAGCACATTTGAGGCAGCAGTGGCTCAGTGGTACAGTGGTGGGAGGGTTGGCAGTAAAAATCCTACTCAAAACTGTGCATACTATTGTGTCCTTCTGCAAGACACAGGAAGAGGAAGTAAGCACGGAATAGGTGCCCAATGCCCATCTCTATCAGACTGCTACTCCAGAGCATCTGTGGCCCTGAACGTGTGATTGATGAGTGAATAAATAATCCAACTGTAAAGCATCTTTGAGCATCTAGAAAAGCAATTTATAAGAGCAATGCATTATTATTATGGAATCAGTCTCTGATTCTGATTTAACCAAGTAAAAATAGCCTGGGCCAAAGTCAAAAGGGTCAGATTGAGTTTTGAGTGACATGGTAACACTGACATGATTTAACCAAATCATATCTGATCTAGGTCAAGTTTGAAGCCAGTGTGAATGTAGCACACATCTGTTTCTGGAGCCAACAGCGAGGCTGGCGAAGGCTCAGTGTCCGACTGTGACGATGTAGGAAGAAGGGCTCTTTTGTAAATACATCATCGAGACAGGCACATGGGAGGAGGGGGCTGCCATCAAGTTTGAGGTGGGTTTACAGGTTGACCAGCAGGGCAATGAGAGCTTCTGCCTCTAACAAAACATCCAGGTGCAATATTCACACCTCTACAACAAGTCGTCTTTGCAGAGAAGAGAAGCCAAAGGTCATCCAGTGGCCTTGCTCTCAGACACTAGCTGCTTTATCCAACTGCAGAGGTGAGGGTCTGTCTGTAAACACATCACACAGGGAGCAAACACAGGCCCATGCATGTATCTTTCCTGTCTATTCCACCTCATTTACTTAAGGCAAGCTACAGTGTCTACAAGGTAAGGTTTGCTTCAGAGGTAGCCTATTTCACAGGCTTTAATTGTTGTCCCATAAAACAGGAAGATCACACAGTCTACCTGGCTATTAAGGAGAACTGCTAAAAAGACAGCCCAGCATACCTGAAAAATGTGAACAAAGTTAGAACTGATGTTTTTGCAGTAGCCTTTAAGTAGATTACCTGTACCTATTTGCTGCTTAGGCATTTTTTTGTATAATTATACCCTGGACTCTTTTAACATCACAGTCCACAGTAAAATGTTTGGATGTCAGGTAAACTAACTGGTTCACTCTGCTGAGAGTACCAAGTATTCAAGCGTCAATGCAAGGATTGAGCTGCACATTTAGGGCATGACTTCAAGCTACTGTCATCCTGTGGCCTTTCCTCAACTTCTTCCAAACAAAATAAACCACATCAGCTCAGGAATGAAAGGTTTATTACCTGCTGTGAGAGCCTAAACAGAGAGTCTCCACTGACGGCTAGTGTACTATTCAGTTTAACCGGAATACTGGACAAAAGTTAAAGTTATAAAGCTATATTCATTCATATCCATGCTGTTATTTAAACCCTAGCTTTTATAAGCTTTTATACTAAAGTAACACAAATGTCAAGTGGAAAATACTTTTATGGCACAGGTGAGCGTAAATATTTTAACTAAACTAGTGATAAATAAACAAAAACAATAGGATGAGCATAGTTATAATGGCATAATTGTGAAATAAAGGTGCAAATACTTACAACAAACAGCTTGTTATTTCCTAGATTTCCTCAGACACAGTTTCCTGTTCTCGTGTACAGGAGCTACATCTCTCACAGCCAGATGTTCAGGTTCTCCACATGTAACTCTGCAAACAACGACTGCGGGCGTGCTGCCGTCGCTCCTAAATCATACTCCCCTGAACCGTGCCCTGCACATGCCTGCAACTCAGTGGTGTCAACTTACACTCCCATACAAGAGAGCAGACTTACAACTTTTGGGCATTTGTAAACTTTTATTTGAGGTAAGAAAAAAAGAGAAAACATGAGCAACATAGCTTGTGTCTCTGAAATAAACGATACGAAAATAGAAAATATATTTCGCTAACCGGAAATAGAACGAGCCTAAATTTGATTCCCTAGCAGCATCTTAAAATGTGAGTTATTTTCTTAGTAGCCTTATTTATTTTTCAGCAATGGTATCACAATTTCATTGAAATTCCGTAGTAACGATGTGTCATAAATGAACTGATGTTTGTTTAATTATTCAGCTAAAATATGCAGTAAAATATTTTTGCCTCTTTGAAGCTAGCTGTAGCCAGGTAAACAGTAAATTAGTTGTTGATTGCACTGAATGTTAGCCATCACCTGGACCTGTTTTTGTCTCTGAAAGTCAGCCAACGCCTGGGAGTTTAACATGAGGAGGTTAGCTTTACCTGTTAATGACATGCAAATGTATTCTGCTGCCCATTTTCATAGTTTGTGTTTTGCAAACAAACTCAATAAAGTAAGATGACAATTTGGTCTGTAAAACATAAGAAAACAAAATAATAATATTCATTCACAAACTCTGTTAAATTAAGGTAGTCCTGTGGATGTCTACAATGGATTAAAACGGCCTTTGATCCAAATTACACCATAGAGGACTTTTTTCTCAGGGGCTGGTTGCAGGCACAATCTAATCTATGTGCATTTGTGTCTCTAGTCCCAGGTGTTGAAGCTGGTTAATTTTGCAGCCCTGTCCCATGGGATAAGACACTACTCTATCAGACACATCCCGTCCCGTTTGGCGGAGCACCCTCCTACTGCCCTTCTGCTCATTCGCACTGTTTAGTATTCATCAAAGTACACTTAAGTCAATAAGACACACTTGTCATGTTATTCATATTGTCAGAATATGTCAAAATAAATGACCGACCCACCAACTATAAGTAAAGATCTTAGGGTGTAGTTTTACATAAAGTTATTTTAAATTACTTCCTGTTTCTGCTGCTAAAACAATGTGCCTTTGAGCTGGTATGGTATAGCGGGCATGCTGATGACAATTTAAAGACCTGTTAAACTCCTTCAACAATGACTCAGAGGCCCCCACGGAGTTAATGAATAGTCCCGCACCACTGTAAAAGAAAGCCAGACTGAACGCTGTTTTTTCACTTGGTCAAAAGTCAGGATTCTGTATGTAAGGTTGTTATTTTATTTGTTTCTTGTGACTCCGCCCTCCTTGTTAAATGCATGTTGACATGAGGGGGTCTGCTAGTAGTAAATATATTAAATTAAAACTATGTCTCAGTGACATGATGTGGTTCAGTACACAGCTGACAGATGGCATTGCAGGTTGCCAAGACAACTAAACCTTAATCTGGCACCTTCTTCGCCTGGACCCCGCCTCAGTGGTTGGGAATCGATAATTTAGCACAGGGCACCATGTGCTGTGTACTACTCAAATTAGTCTCCAGGGTCAAAGGAACCCAGGGCCCCTCAGATGGGGACACACTTATTAGGGACGCACAAGTGTTTTATCATTCTGTCAGACTAGGACATTTAAGGTGCTGCAGTATTTTTGCTTGGTTTGTAGAAATGTAAGAAAAACAGCCCTTTTTCTGTGTTTTTTTTTACACAGATTAATTTTCCCATCAAAAATAACATACTCATAGAACACCACTTCAAATAAGACACATTTACTTTTTCCAATAAAATGATTAATATTTACCTTCTACTGTACAGTGTACAGTGAGCTAAATGTGATTACTTGATAAATGACTGCTTGGCTTGAATTTCCAGTAACTATTCATTCAAAGCGTATTAAGGAGCTCCCTCGGTCACTTCTTGTCAGTGGGACTGTGGCTGGAAGGCATTCATATAAATGAGTAATAAATAATATTTCAGCAGGTTTCCCTTGTGACTGATGTGTGCTGGTTACCTCAGGCTGGACTGGTAGAGCAGGGGACCAGTGTCTGCCAGGGCAGTCCTTATTTTAATTAAACTTCTGGAGCCTATTCTAGTAACTATGGGCCTCAAGCGGGGTACACCCTGGCAATGATGACAGTTAGTCGCAGGGCTGACATGGAGACATACACTTTCACTCTCACATTGAGTCACTGGGGACATTTTTTCTCATTTTCTTTAACACATTAATGGGGAGGCCATGCCTGAGGATTGAACCCACAAATGTTTTGTTGGGAGGCAAGGGCACTAACCTCTCTGCCACTGTGACCTCTCTACATTTTAGTGTCTAAATAAATATAATTTTTTACTATTCTCATCTACACAGATTGAGAATAGTAAAAAATTCTCAATTTCTGACAGCTCTTTTAAAGAAAAGTTTCAATCCTTTTGAGCTATAGGCAGACAGTTGCTACAGGTAGAATATTTTAGAGATTAACCAGGTGAACAAGAGAAATGGTGTATTCCCCGTCAGCCAGCTCATCCAGAGTCTGACTTATATTGAAATGACCACCAGAGGGCATTATAGCTGCTTCTTCACAAAAGTAAACATCTAAATTAAAAAGGGAATCCATCTTTGCTTGAAAAAGCAAATTGCACTTTTTTTTATATATATATAAAATTATAATCTGTTTTGTATGAACAAAAAAATATGATTTTCTGTTTCAAAATGTAACCATCGTATCAAATTTAAATTTGATTAAAACTGTTGAATCTCAAGCACAGCCATTACCCCTGTGTACCATTATGTCCTCCATCGTGACCAAACAAAAGCCTAATGCACATCAAAACCTTGAGTCAGGCGTGGAGAGGGATCCTTGTGCGTGCTGAAAAGAAGAACCTCTCCTCCATTTGTCTCTCTGTCACTGCGCCTCCAATCACTGTGATTTTAACAAGATTACTGGGAGCGGGTGGAAGCAATGGAGTAGCACTGTAATGTAATTATCATGTGATGGAGTGCCTCAAACAGCTGTATTATCACTGGCCAGTCGCTTAACCCCTGTCAACACATGAGGGATCATAGCCCCAGTGAATCTGTAAAAACAACAAAGTATTTCTTTTAATGTCATTAACACATGCCAAATTTGTATCCATGTCTATTTAATTCACTTATCTATCTACAAGCTAGTTTCTCCAGCTTGTAAATAGACTGTATTTCTTTCAGTTTGTAAATTTTAATTGTCAGAAAAACATCTAAACCGTGTAGTCAAACAGATATGGTCTGCTCTTGCAGCCTCCACCCTTTGCTCCTGAGTGTCTCCTGACAACCGCATTTCTCTCTTTTGCCACTTCCTTTTTTTTTTTTTTTTTAACAAAGCATCCATTCTGTCTCCATAGCAACATATCTCAGTTTAAGAAGCAGTGACAAAAGATGGTGAAAAAAGCAAGGACATACAGCTATAGTCCATGTCAAAACACATTAATGAATAGACATGCACTCTAATATTGCAACAATATTACAACCATAATCACCAAGAGAATGGAAACATAAATTTACTATACATGGCTATAAATTGTGTCACGGGGGTTATATGTAAAATGCAAAACTGCTAGTATTCATTTCGTTAATCACAAACTAGGTTGGACGCCATGTTGTTTGGCAGTTACTTTGCTGTCTGTTGCCACATAGAAACTTATTAATTTCTTTTAAAAAAAGTAATATCAACTTTGGCCTCTTGGCAAAAGCAATTCAATGCATGGTAATATTTTCTATTTATTTCCTCAGACACTAAGGGATGGAGCATGCACGTCATAATCGAGAGGCTTGGTCGTCACATGGACATCACCAACCCAAGTAGGTCCTAAATATTTACTTTTTTATTCAAGATGCAAGGTCATAGTGATTGCATTTCATCTCAGTGTGGAAAGTCTGGTGTGTGCTGGGTAACATTGCTTTAATATCAATTATGTGAACATTTTACACTGCTTTTAGCTTTTTGCATAAATATATTATTATTATAAATGTTGAAAGTAACGGTGTAAAATAATGAAAAAAGGTGCATGTGTTTTGTTATATTTTTACTCCAAAGATTGCCTGGGAAATATTTTTCAAGCAGTGAGCAGAACTGTTGATGTGATGTGTGTTTGCAAAGTGATTTAGGGGCTTAAATACCAGGCCAGAGACAGGCTGACAGACAGAACAAGCAGAAGAATGAGCATGCCGTCCGCGTACCGTGGGATTGACAGATTTGCTGCAAATCTCCACAGTTCTTGAGCAGCAGCACTGGTCACCGCCAGAGAACACCACTAAAATCTGCTTGTTTGTGCGATTCATAGCAAAGGTGCAAGTGGAAAGCCTAAAAGTTATCCGCCCAAATGCGTCCATCAAGTCTCCAAAATCAGGCATGTGCGAAGCTCTATCTGTCTACTATATCTTGTGTGTTAACGCAGTGCCGAGGAGCGCACATAAAAGTTTGATACGTGTGTGAGTCATCCCGATATATCATTCAGATGGAGCGTCTCTGCAGTGTCTGAGTCACCATGCAGCAGTGACAGAGGGAAGCAGAGGAGGGAGCAGTGTGCACGCAACAAAGAGCATCTCACATGATACAAAAAGATCATGACATTATCTTATCGGACTCATAGTCTTTTCAGCAGCCGTCACTCAGCTGACTTTGATCTGTCACCGGCCTTATCAGTGCAGTTGATTGATAGTGACAAGAGGTGAGCCTGTATGGAGCAGTAAAAGTTCAGTCCAGATTCTGACACTGTGCATTAGTAGTCATTGAGGATGGTCTTGTCGTGATAGGTGAAAATATGAATGGTAAATATGTAGGGCTGATTGATCAGTCAGTGAGGTCTTAGCCAACTAAAGTTTTATGCCTCAAATAGTTGCATTCACGCAAAGCAGGTGATTTTTAGGTTAAAATCTGTTATCGTGTTAACTTTTCTTAACATGTTTTCTTATTCAATTAATTTTAGATCACTTGCTTGTGTTGGCAATTGTGACCTGTTTTAGTCTATTAATAGTTCTGCTTCGACTAACAATTTCTTCAGCCCTACAAATATGGGAACATTTTTAATGAAAACAATAAAAAAAATGCTTAATGGGTATAACAATGTGCATCATCAAAGGCAAAGCAAGGCAGCTTTTTGTATACTTAGTGTGCCCCTCCTCCCATCTACTCACTCCAAGGTCAATTGCTCACAGGGATGGTCCTCAGCTTTTTATTACTACATGGACACTAAATAAAATTAATTTAAAATGTACTTTCCCATTGCCCTCAAAAACACAATGCAGGAAATTGTATAGCCGCTTGCTTTTCTACAAATTGAGGAGCCATTATAGTTACTGCTGAGGATAGAGAGCAATTGCCCGTAATTTCTCTTCAATTTGAACCGTAATGGGTAAATTGCAGGTTGTAAAGGAGAGCTGGATGTTGTGCCATTCATACAGCAATTACGGCAAATGGTGCAACAAGCCAATAGAAAAGACTGGTTTTAGATACGGACTGTTTAACATGGTTTGTTAGAACACAGTTGTAGATAATTGGTTTATCTTGATTAACACTGGCAGCTAGCCTCTGTCACTAAACGCTGCACAAAGGAGAACACAGTGATAGTGTTGTTCTTGTATTGGCTTTGGGACCTCTTTATCAGACATCAGAACAAATCAGATGGACAGGTATTGTTGACTGCACAAAATCAATATGCTGGAAAGGAAACAATATAGGTCTTGTATATATAGACAAACATAAATATTTTGATTGATATGAATTTAATATTATGACTTGCACATTGCTAGCATCTATTTCATGATTTTTAGTTCCATTATGCGCAGCCCTCCCCCATTTCTCGCTTTTTAATGAGATTTGGAGTGTGTATGTCACCCCATTGTGAAGCCATCGGTGACAGACCAGAGGACAAAAGGAGGCCCGACGCAAGGCTGTTGGAAAGTACCCCCTCCTTACCACAAGCGACACACACACAAACACTTACACACACTTACACACATTTACACACACTCCCATCTGGCGACAAGCATTAAGAGGCTGCAGTGAATGAAGGCACACACACAAACATGTCCCCACAGATTCATACACGTCACAGGTGCCTCAGGTGCATGGCAATCTAAAGGAGCTTACTTCATTCTGTCTAATCCTACTAATGTCTTATCTTTTAAGTGATGCACAAGGCTGTTCGATGTCTAAAAATATACCACAAAGCAAAAAGGGAATCATTTAGTGCAACAGGTATTCGAGACTACATTTATAAATATGTGTGAAATAATTGTATTTGTTGCACTATACTTTTAATAATGGGCCTTGACTTCCTGATTCCATGGTGCCCTACTCCAGAGGCTCCCCCTTGACGCACTCTGACGCACTTCCTGTCGAGAAGGTGGGATGCTGCTGCACATGAGAAGGAGGTGTGGATGTGGGGAGAGCAGCTAAATTTATACCAGCAGTGCAGATTGTGCTGAAGGCTGGCAAGTGCAACCAATCATGCTTCTAGACTAGTGTAGGAGGAGGAACTGCTGCTTCCAGTCAGCCACTCACAGTCAATGTAGAGCTTGTTGTGAAGAGGTGCTGCTACCCACTGTGCGTATAGAAATGTGAGAAATAGAGGGAGTTGGTTTAAAGTGTTGGATTCTACAACACCAAGCTACTATCTGTAGATCTAGGCTGTGCTTTTTCCTTCAGCGGCCATGCTTGTTACGCAGTGATCCTTCATTAAGCACCATGGACAGCTCACGTGGGGATGTATGTGACTGCATAGAGTAGAGAGGCGGCAACAAAACACAATGTTTTCAATGGAAAATACACTTAAATGTGCCTTGTCACAAACTATATCTGTATTCTGTGAAAGAGAGGAAAAAAGAAAAAAAATTAGTGTGTCCTTTGTGTTAGAATTTATTTTCCACCATTATTCAAGTTGTGCCAAAATGTACAGAAAGTACAGAGATCCACATCTAGATTAAAATGGTGTTGTCTTCGTATCAGAAATGTTGCTCTAATTAAAATTGGATGCAATACTGTAACTATTCACCATTTGTTGCAAAGCAGACGGTCTGGGAAAGCCATATTGACTCCAAACTGTGGATGGTTAGTGCTGTCTGAATATGTGATTAAAGCAGCTCGAATAGATTGTTCATTCATCAATGTTTTTATGAATGTTTCTTCCCACCTTGTGTCTTTGTGCCAGGGGCTCAAAGTGCAAATCAGGACCTTATTTATGAGCCACATTTGTCTCTTGGGGCTGAACACAACACACAAGCACAGCCCCTGAGTCATTAAAGAGCGATTTTGCCATACCTCTCCACAGACATCTGCCCCACACCCACCTCTCATAGTGTAAGACGACAAACATATGCGCACGCTTTCACTTAATTTAGCCCATGTGCAGCGAGACACACGTCGGCAAGCTATATTTGTCAACTCTGATGCAAGTGGAAACATTAAATAGCATTTAAGGAGTGGCTCGCTGATGTCTTTCCTTCACACTTGTGATTGCTGTGAGTTTTGTGTAATAAGGGGATTGATGGTCACGGGTCACCTCCCACGGTTTCACTGGAACGGGACACTGGTTATGGCTGGTTGAGTGTGAGAAAATAGCATTTAGGGGTGGCTGGTGACACGTTTATTGAGCCTGTCAAATTAACAAAGGCAATGAGCTGAGCCGGGACAAGAGTCAAAATAACAATCTGGTATACAAAGGGAGGTGGGGGCAGAGAACATGGTCGTAACACTATACAGGAGTTAGGCATCAATCAAATGTCCTGTCAAGTCATGTGTCACATTCACTTTTCATGGGTTCTGGAAGAACATTGTAGATTTTATTTTTACACCTTTAAAACCTAAAAAAACTTAACTCAAATAAAACCAGGCTACGGATTTATTTTGCCTGTGATGTAGCAGAGGACCTTATAATGAACTGTTGCAATGGAAATTCACTGAAAATTCATTGAACATATATTGAAAGATTTTGTTTGTTTATGCTCATCTAGAAATGGAATACTGTATGTACTCTTAAAATGAGTGCATGTTTTGATTGGACTTTTATTTTAGTCATTTATCCTTTATCTCATCCTGTTGTTGTGATTAGTATCAGTTGAACTAAATGCTCAACACCAAACATTTAAAAGGATGCTGGGTTGACTCTTAAATCAAAATTACACCTCCAGATAGCTCAATAAGTGCTCCTCCTCCCTCTCATCTCCATTAAGAGGTTAGAGAAGCCAATAGGTCCTGGCCAATCCTGGAAACTGACCTTATTGATTTTACCGACAAAGAGGGAAGACAGCCATTAACTGTTGATATCCGCCTGTCTTCTTGGAAAACTACTGTGTCTCTTA
>JAVQKG010367296.1:0-16501 GCA_036025885.1 Hypseleotris bucephala | reverse complement strand
TCACAACTACTCAAAGACGCTTTACATTTTTTGCATTATTCATTCACTCCACAGACACACTCGGTGGTGGTAAGCTACTTGTGTAGCCACAGCTGCCCTGGGGCATACTGACAGACAATGTATTGCTTATTTAATACATTTAAAGCCATTATATATAAGATTTCTTATTTATAAATATTGGAATCGGTATCGGCCAAATTGATTACTGTAAAATTGGTATTGTCCAAGAAATGTAATTTCTGTGAATACCTAGTTATTAGCAAAGGAACTTAATAAAAATAGGAGTTATATAGATTCTAAAGCAAATATCTATTGTAGAATTCTGAATGCCAAGCAGTTAAGTTTAAAAGAGGCTAATGTATTTTATGTAGAATGTCCATACGCTGGTGACATTATAAATTGGTATAGTCCTGTTGGCAGTTTCATACCACTAAAAGCCGATTTCACTTATGTGGTTTCTCCCTTTGTTGGTCCCAAATAGTATAACACTGATACAGTATATGAGACTACATGTATAAGTTAATCAGTGTAGAAAGTGGCTTGATAATAACTAAAAACATTCATCTAAGAAAACCTATAATTAATAATGTATTGAGGGAGGCACATTGGTATTGGCTGATATTCACAATGATTGATTTATGACATTGTGCAAAGAAGCTTATAATATTAATTAATTTGAAAAGTCTCACTCTATTATTTGAACTACATATTGTCCCTATTTATGATTTATAAAGCAGCTCTTACTCTTGTTCATAGTTGCAAAATATCTGAAAAAATATGGGCCAAACTAGTAATTTAACTATCAATATTGGTCAAGAATTTTTATGTCGATGCATCGTAGTAATGTACCTTTTTTTTTTTTACAATACTCTTATGAGCCAAGATTCTCAATTATTTTCACATTAAAATGTAAATTTTAATAAAACTATACAATAGCCTAGGAAACCAAGTCATGGAGTTTCAATGACCTTTACCTGAATCCCTGTTTATCGCTCAAAGCCAAAATCTCCAAATGCCAGACTTCGAACCAATATTCATGAAAGACTATAGTGAAGAGGAACCTGAGCGGTCTCCATCATGGCTAATCATTCCCTTCTGTTGAAGATATATTGTCTCATAAAAGGATGAAACTACATCAATTAGCCGACTGGGAGACGGCGAGTGCTTGGTTTAAATGTTAAGTAGCGTATTAAAATGACAGTTAAATGGTTCATAGACAGTTATCTCAGAGACGAATATAATCCTCGGAGAAGAAAAATCATGTGTCAATTAAAATGAATGTAAAATGGCAGTTAGCTTTGAGGTGATGCATGGGATTAAGAAACTCTTGGATCTATGTAAGCACCAATAAGAACTTGAATGTGCACCTCAATGTGTTCAAAGGTTACATAGTCTATCTATATAAGTATTCTATTCAATGTGCGGAGAATCCAATCAAAGTCTATTCTATGGAAATGTCAAAATCAGATTTAGTAAATACATATTTGCTCAAATAATGTATGATTAATGTGAATTAGGTCTGTGCAATAAAACTGGAATTATAACTATTATTTATCAATTCTTTAATAACATGCAGAATAGTGTTTTGTCTGTGGATCCATTGTTGCATTTCTACACATAACAAATTAAAAAATTTCTCATGCCAAAGACAATACAAGTTTACTCACATATTCAACATTGATCTTTTTAAATTCCCAATGTTGCAGTCCTTATGGTAAACTTTGTGTGTTTTTCCATTGGCCACCTCATCATATAAATTGTTGAAAATATATAAATAAAACTGTTGTATTACAAAAACAACAGCAGTATTAGAATTTGACACCCACAAATGGAAAGGATCCTTTACCCATGAATGTGTCTGATAGGCCATGCTACAAAACCTTGCAAAAGTTTTTAGCATTTTTTTCAAATACAAAATAAAAGTTTTGCCCAAACAAAATAGGCCAGCCCTAAAGATTATTTACATGGGCGTTTAAAAACACATTTATTGTTATTATCAGGGTAATCATCAATAGCCTTTTATTTTCAACAAGTGGTGAAACACTGATGAAAGAGAAGTTAACCCTGCAGTCACCTGTCTGCAGTTTGTGGAGGTGCAATTTCACAAAATAGCATAATCAGACGCACATCATACACACATTTTCACATCTGCGTAATGGAGGTGATGAAGCTAATTACATTCAATAATTGATAATGGACCGGGCCATTTGCCAATTTTGATAATGGCTAACAGACAAGGTTGCTTCCAAATAGGCATTTTTTTACTATTTATTTACCTCATTGGCCAACTCCAGCAGCACGGGATCATTGGGACGAACCTCGGCTTCACCCAGGTACCTTCATTAGAACAAAGAACAATATCGGTGAACAACATGCAAACAAAAGGGTTTGGGGGGACTAGACCGGGCTAGCCGCGACTTGCTAATGTCCCAGATGACATGGCCCTGGGTGGCATATGGCAGGCTGTGTGCGGTTAAGACGGCACTGCTTGAAGGGCTTCGAATTTCCTCCAAGACCTAAGATCCAGACGAGCATACAATAGTTAGTTGACCACAAAATGTCTCTTTGTCCCCAGCTCTACCCCCCATCAAGTCCAAGTGCAGCCCTCATCAGATCCTTGCCTGATTAGATTTGAACAAAACATCTGCATATTGATACATAGCATTCATTTAACTTTTTTTTTTAAATTGTCTATCAAAATATTATTAACTGTGGAATGTTTTAGTGTACTATCAGTGGTGCCCTGACCACAGCTTAGAAACCATAAACAGAAGATGGTTATCAAGGGAACGGACACCTATTCTACTTCAGGTATTGAAACGGAATAGCTGGGATACTAAACAACCTACTAGGAAACTAGCCAACATTTAGGTGTGCTTATATCATTGTAAGTCATCATCATTTTTACAATGAAACCCATTTCATTTATTACACTACTATTAAGGGTGGGAGATATGGTAAAAATATAGTATCTCAGTTTTTATTAAGCCATGTTCAGTTTCATTTTTATCACAATGTTAGTTAACTTTAAATACTACTGCTACAGAAAACCATATTTACTACAAATTGTATCGTCCCAGATTGGCTATATCGCCCACTCCGAACTACTATATTAGAAAGCAATGTCTATTTTCAGGATATTATCTAAATGTAAGCATCATAGAGTGCACAGTGCAGTTAGTTGTACATGAAGGACTTTATATTTTCCCAAAGCTAGATGAACACGATGAACACTTAGTTAACCCCAAAATGCCGATTTGTTTCCCCCCTTGCCAAGTCCAAGTGCCCCCCCACCCCGACAGATCCTTGCCAGATCATGTGAGGTTTGTTGTTGTAAGTGGATTAAACAGCCTTGTGTTTCTCAGAGCCATGCTTTAATAGAGAGATAAAGGCTAATTGTGATATGCAAAAGAAGACATCTTCCCCTAAAGCACAGTTTAATCCGTTTTCATTCAATTAAAGGATAATCATCCCATCATGAGCATGTGCAAAGCAAATGTCCAGTGGATCATTATATTTTTTCAAACTTGATATAAAGAACAGAGCTTTTGATTAGCAGGTGCAAGTGGACATCTGGACTTAATCTTAAGGGTGATTCATTTAGGAAAGATTATTATAGCGGACCACCCATAGATTTTTGTGTTTTCCGTGATGAAAGTAGGTGTAAAGTGTGTTCAAACCAAAAGGACTATGACCCAAGCATCTTAATATGGTGTGTACAGGATATCTACTGTATGTTCTACTAAGATCTCTGTACATTTTACAAGAATTACACATACAAAAATTAAGTTACTGTATTATCACATATGACTTCACACAATATATGGCTGCAAAATTTACTATCACAGTTTGAAAAAAAAATTATAACCATACCATACCTTTTGTAGTAGCTTTCAATAACATCTGGTGCGTGGTGTCTGGAGGTTGTCCTTTTTATTCGCTTCTGTTACAAATACAAAAACAGACAGAAATTCAAAAATTAGACCATAGAAAGACCCTAAGAACTTCCATACAATCCTAGTTTTTGATGCTTTAATATAGCTACACATGGGGAAGCCTATATAAACCCACTATGTCTATTGTATTTGAACAACCAGCAGAGATCTTGGGTCAGACTCATTTAATTTCAATAAGTTTGTCGAGGGTCAAGAGTGTGCCAAAGCAACCTTGTTCAACACCTCTGCCTCCCACTCCCCCCTAGCTCAAACCGTGTATTCATTTCCCCTTTTCCATCAAACAATGACCCTATCCTGCATGCCTCCCTGCTTCGACATTTCCATGCATTCAATTGCCATCTTCGCCGAAAGCAATGAGGATAAAGGATAAGACGATTTCGAAAAAAACAACTTATTTAAAAACTACTACACACAAAAAAATGTAATTCCGCGGAGACATGGCGGCGTGAGTGACACCTGTCAGCCGGATGATAAATGACTCCATTTTGTGCCGGCGCTGCCTTCTGCCACTGGCTTCGGCGGCCATTTATCATCATCCGCTGTCAGCCAGGGAAAGCAGCAGTGACAGTGCGAGTCAGCAAACATTTAGCACACGCAGCCGCACTACACGGGGAAATTATTATTGTCAGAATAATAATGGTTTAGCATAATTTATTACAGGTCCACCAAATAAATAGGGGCTAGATGTTATTAGACAGATGGATGGGAAGGCTTGGCAGACATCCACTGAGGCTCGGGCCCTGTGCACGAGGAGGAAGGGGGAGGGGCAGAATATACCGGGGGCTCGGAGAGGGGGTCATCCTCACAACCAATCAGAGAGCTGGCAGTTCAATTACAAAGAAATAAAGGGACATTCATCATTCAATTAGGCACCTGTCAGGGCTCACAAAGAGAGAAAACTTCGAACCTGGTACTCCAGGGAGAAGATGCTCAGAAGAGTGGACCGCGAGTGACTGGAACAAATAAAAGAAGGACAAAGTTAATTACCAGAGAGCATTGCACACAGACAAAAGGCGAGAGCGAGGGAGGGGAGGGCTTCAAAGCGGGGGCCAGCTGCCCTGTAATCTAAAAGAACATGAAAACAAGTGTGGCAAAGTTGTTCCAGATGAACACCTCCGACAAAGGATTCCCGCCACGGTGCTGCAGGGGTGGGAGGTGGAGGAGGACTGCTGATGGATGAGAAATGAGAAAAATATAGGCTGATTTTTTTCATTGTTGGAGTTCACCTTCTATGCCCTCATGCTGTTTAATGCAGGTAAAGGTAAGATTCCTACAATGTTTATTAGCATTGTGTGCATAGATACAACTCTCAATGTCAGTTAATTTCTAAAGAAACCATAGCAATAAACACAAAGATATTTATATACTCATAATTATTAGTCTTAGTAAGCTTGCTGGATAAGTAATCCCACTTGACAACAATTTACACATCACACAAGGAAGCACATGAACATTCAGTATTATTTCCAGTCATGGCAGAAAATTGAAAGAGAAATTGCTCCGACTTGGTGAATTCGAGCCAATGTAAACAGGACAAAATTATTCTATGCTTTGAAAACAATAATTGATATGGTCCAATCACGGGCAAAAATAGCATTCTTTGCCAGCTCCGTATCCCGGTATTGTTGACATCTCCTCGCAGGGGCGCAGACCGCAAGCCTGTGTACGATTGTCAGAGACTTGTGTAGCGGTGCACGTCTAACACAAAGTTTTCTGCCTGACTGTCAGCGCCGGCATATGGGCCGCCGCCGAGCCCTCCCACTGCAACTGATGGGCTTTGAAAATGGAAACTTTCTCTGCAGGAAGCTAGCACTCCCAAGAGTCGGTCAATTCCACGGGCTGCCATGAGCTCCATTCATCTCCAGCTCCAGTCAATGTCAAACACCTGGCGGAGAGAGAGGGTAGAAGCTGGAAAACAGGCAGAACCCACCTCCCCGAGCCCCCACGGCATCATTCGAGCAGGAGATATTTAAAGCAGTGACAGATATGCCTCTAATTGGATATGTACTGTACTTCCGCCATGCATACAAACAACAAAACATGCAAACATTGTATAGTATATCCTGTCAGATATGGAGAGATTTTCATACATTGTGCAATTGTTACTTGTAGTCAACTTTTTTCCCCCACAAGAAATGCTGTAGTTTGTGAAGATTTTTGCTTCTGGTTACAACTACATTTTGGTTTCTTTCTTGGTTTGATTTTTCTGTCACTCAATAAAACATCCAACTTTGCAATCGGTCACCCTTGTTAACTTTCAAACTGGAACAAAATAAATATGACAAATTTAGTCAAAAGTCACATGTTGATTTTGCGATTATTTAATGATATATTGTGCAGCCCTAAATAACATTATTTGTTTGTTTAATTCATTATCAATATAATAATGCAACTCTAACCTAAATTAAGAATGGGACAATGAGCAATAAAACACTGACAATTTATCGTGGCAATTTTTTATTATGGTGATAATCGGTAATCATAAGAATTGTTGCGTATTATGCACCTCAATGCCCATTTAGATAATGAATTATATTTAGTACAAGTTCAAGTGAAATTTGGCCACAGGAAAAACTATGCAATAATATTTGTTTCAGCATACAATAAAATGTATTGTTATGATTCCAGGACATTATGGCCTTTTAAAACTTGTGGACATTGTTTATGAATTATGGTCTTATTATAGTTAATGGCAATTATTATGGCCAAGATAACCATGACAGAAAAATTCTATATCATCCCGTGCCTAACTTCAATACAGCAATGAAGAGAATGATTACAACAGTGGCGTGTAACTGACAGTAAGTCTGACCTGAATAATCTAACTGCAGAGGGCCAGGGTCTGCCTCCTCAGCACAACTCCACCACATCTCCGCTCGGGGATGAAGTAGGGGCCACTGCAATTAAGTGAGCCATTAAACGGTCAACTGTCAACATGTGGACACTTAAAGGAGAGGGAAAAATCCTGCACCTGAGCATTTCAACAACATCACAGCCTTATTGTTGGCATGGGACCATCACAGTCCCCCGCTGGATCGCACATCTGTTAGGTTTTAAATGGATTACTCACTATAATGAGCATGATTACTGCTTAATTACTAAATCTATAGCCTGTTCACTTTAAAAGGCACACAAACGGCGTGTAATATCTATGAAAACATATCGGTTTCAGAATAAATAACAACTTCAGGCGGGATTTGTTTTTTCTGACAAACTTCAAACACTTTCTGCTGTCATCAAATCTACACTGCAGCATGAGAAATTTATTTTCTTACAAGTAACTACATTTTTCTTTTCATTTGCATATTCATTCATCTTCATTCATCTTGTTCGTGTAATGGCAGGTGACTGGAGCCTAATCTAACAACTATGGGTCTTAGGTGGGTTACACCCTGGACAATAAAGTCTCAGGGATTACACAAATACACTTTCCGTTAAAATAGTGGTAAACATGATTGTAAGTCTGCGTACGTCTCCATGTCAACACTGTGACTAACTGTCCAGAGTTTGCACCATCTAAGGCTTATAGTTCCAGGGCTATGCTTAACAGCCCTCACCCGCAACCCTTTACAAGAAAAGCTGAAAAAGATGAATGAATAAATAAGGATGACAAATGGACTATTTTATTTTAATTCAGTAAACATTCCCACTTCAAAAACTTTTCTGACCACTTTGACATCTTTTTGAATGTATTATTTTGCAGTAGTTCTTTGTTGTAATTCTTGGCTGAGAAAAGGGAAAATTATAATATTTGGAAAAAATTTAAAATTTGGATGTCAACCAAGAAAAAGTATAGCTCTTAAACCATCACTGGGGTTTTACATTGCAGTCATAATGCTTCATGTCCCATTTTCCATTTAACACACATTAACAGTAACTTATAGCAGTCTTTACATTAATGCACATGCAGCCTACTCTCCGGGGCGCAGTCTTCTCACTCCCCACTTAGATATGAAGCAAAGGCCAGCCATACAATGAGCATTACATAGTGTCTGAAAACAGTAAGTCATGTTCGCACTGTAGTAGGATCACTGGTTTGGGGAAAAACAATTTGGACAATCTCATTTTTTTTTCTATGTGATCATAAATAACAAGTAACAACTGCTATAACTAAGAAAACCGTAACATTCAGTGAAGTATATGTAGTAAAGTTTGGGATGTTTTTGTTCCACTGTGATACCCATTCTGTTGTTAAAATATTACATAAGGACTTGAAAATTGACAGAGGAGCTAGCTAATACTTTGTTTGTATGTTTACTTTGTTTGCTAGGGCTAAAAGATTAATTGCAATCAAATTGAACTTTGAATTGTCAAAATTACCAAATCTCAAAGGCTGCCATTTTTAAGGCAATATAATATCTCTGCACAAAAAGTCAAAAAGCTGCTTCCCTTTTAGGTTTAACCTCTACAAACATGTTCTGAAAGTTGATTCTTGTGGAAGTTTGCCAGTTAATATTTAGTCTTTTTTTACGTGTTGTCATGTGCTCTGTGAACTGAATCCTATTTGATTTTTTTTTATCATTCAGCCCCATCCCATGCATTTCAAAATATAAAAAAAAAAAAAAATTGCACATATTCTTCTGAGAAGCTGTTGACGATTGTAAGAACTGAAATAGATCTTGTTAGTCTGATGTACCTGATGTGTTCAGAAGACCAACTAATTTATATGAAAAAGAGATTTAGAACCTGCGCTTACCTTTGAAGACCAGGAAAACAACAAAAAAGCCAAAGCCACAAATAAAGATGAATTCACACTAAACCCAAAAATGCTTAACTTTTATCTATCTACCTTTAGAGGGACTTATAATGTACTAATATCCCAGGCGTTTAACAAATGCATATGGTTTAAGAGTAGAGTAACGGATACAGCTTGAGAGCATTATGAAGACCTCTTGGCCTCCTTAACCCATTTGCTAATGGTATACAACATACTGTAGCAGCCAACAGACCCTAGAACTTTAGTCTGTCTAGTCTAATGAGTCCACATACTTTAGTTGTCCTGAATCCTTACTGTGACCTTTATTAGTGCTTAGTCTTCCCTCTTGGATCTCATTTAGAACATGTGGAAACAGAAGGTCGGGAGACACTAGAGTAGTTAGAGAATCATTCACTCCCAACCTAATTACCCCCTTTTGCACATAACACAGCAGTCATATGTTCATTTAACCAAAATAGTAAGCAATCCAAGTAGAGCCTTTTACTTTGTCACCAGTTGGCATGGCTGTCTGGTCAGAGTTGCAGGCTTCATTAAGTTCGGAGGGTCTTTCTTATTAATATAATGGTAGTAGTCGAGCTAAGTACTTTCGATGTTTTGAAGCATTTTTCACATATGAAGTAAATGAGAATACATAACAATTGAGGCCAAATCTATATTAATGTAAGATTGTTGGCCTGCAGATTCTCCATTGTTTCAAATTGACCTATTGTGCACACTAGAGTTGCAATGATCAGTCATTCAACAATGTGTTTAGAATCCCTCTCAGTATTTTAACATAAAGGCTGTTGGTGACTGGAACGTATCCAGCCAACCATGGGCGTTGAGAGAACCCACATAAAATGTGAAGGCCATACAGACTCCATTGACAGACATCATAGTCGGGCAGGTAAGAGGCGTCAACAACAATTTATTATGCAGCTGTGTAAAATCCCTGAAAACACTGAAAATCCATCTCAGTAAAGAATAAGCTACTAGCTAACCCTGCAACAAAGCTTAAGGCTCTTTTTCCCAATATGCCAATGCAGGCAATCTCACCATCATCTCAGAGGGATAAACAGTTGCATAAAAAGCTCCCATCAGCCTAATTAATAGGAGATGTGGGGGAAATCAAGCTATCAATTATATTCAGAATCTTCCTATTTACAAATAATTAATTATAAACAATAGCTGTAATTTGGCTAATGAAAGCCACCTGGCTAATGGCATCGGTATCATATGCTGCAACAGTGCTTAGCATTTGGTGAATCTGCATGCACACTCTTCAGGGCATGGAGCTGGATAATTGAGCCATGCACAGATTTTTACTAATGGAAGCTATTCTGAATAGAGAGTCATGAATGAAATTATATGGAAATATTAGATCATTTTAATGCCTAATTCTGTTTATCTCTGCCAGTACTTTTGGCAAATGCTCACTATTGCTATATTTATTACCAAGATTAGGACAATCATTTGATTAAGTCTTTTGACAAAGCAATGACATTTATAGATTAATATTTTTGTGCATTGAAAACAAGTCGATTAGAGTCACCAGATATGCAAATGTTGCTAATTACGCATGCTGATAAGCTAAATGCTAACATCTGTTTTCGCAGCTAAGCCTACCGTCAGCAGCGGCAAAACAAATGAGCAAAAAATTACTGAGTTAATGCAAAAATGTGATGTATTTTGACAAGTGATAGAAACAAACAGTGTCACGCAGCTTCAGACAAATACTTGTTCAATCGGCACACTACGGATGAAATTAGTTTGACTTTTCTGCAAATTTCTCAATCACCAAAGAATCATCTGGAGTATTTAATGATGTGCAATTACTGTAATGATAGTAAACTTCATCTACCACGATTTGCAAACTTTGTGGTACACTTTAAATGTATAGTCTTGTATTTTGTGATGGGGTCTAGTTGAATGGATCACATCAAGACAGATTAGTTTAAGCCTACAATAAAACGTATTGTTGAGATTCTAAACTAGAAATGTAAGGACTTTTACACTTGTACACATTGTTTATTAATTATTGCAATATTATGATTAATTGCAATTATTATGGCTGAGATAATCGTGACCAAAACCATCAATCACGTCCCATATCAAAAAGCCTGCAGCGAACTAAAAGTAGATGCACCACATGGCTGAATGCACAAAAATACCTAGCCTTGTCTTCTCCATTACAATCTTTATACCTCCTGTCTTCTGAGGTGCCCCTAGATGTCACAACTGCAAGCAAAACAGCTGAAAGAGCCAACATTCACCTCTCTAATTGTGATTTAACGTGAAGGCAAAATATCTCTTGTTACTGTGTGTGACAAAACAGGTTACGGGCCTTATATGATGTGCCTTTTGCTATTGTGTGATTATGGCCAGCTGTTTCTGCAAAGTCTCACTGAAAATTCAAAATGATGCGTACACCACATAACGAGTGTCCACTGGTCTGGGAAAAAGCAGCCATTACAGTGACCTAATGTCCAAGTCCCCAAGCAAAGACGAGACACTTGTACCATTCTGGGCAATTTCTTCCATTCAATTCTTATAGTGGTATACCATGTGCACAAGGGACTGCATCTGCTATAGATCACGCTCCAGGTTAAAGTATAGCTGAAGCACAAAAATGACCCTAATGCAAATCGATATGAATAACTATAGGGCTACAAAATATATGGAAAAAATATTGTCATCGGAATCTTTAGCAAACGCAATATCCAAATTGTAAAAAGTCAGGCATTTTTATTGGTTGTATTTTTATGAAAAAATGAAAATAAGGAAGTAAGACGGAAATATATTTTTGTTTTTACTCAAGTTGCGTACTAATTCTGCATTGTTGATGAATTCTTGTAAAAAAGTGAAAATCTTACTTTCACTTCCTGAAATATTTAGGTTTGAGGTTCATTAGAGCACTGCTGTTGTCTACATCAGTAAAGCTGCAGTATCTGATTTTGTCTGTACGCCTTGCTCATGACCCTCCATCATGGTCTCACAAACCAGGAAGTATGAGAACAACAAGCAGCAATCTGGATTTGGCTTTTAATTCTTATATCTAAAAGAAGTACCTAGAAATGAGCAGCCTCTTCACATTATTCTGATAGATTCTAGTACTTGATAGATAAAGGCTGTATTGACCAATCAGAGCATTCCTGTCCTCTGGAAGTATGTGATTGCTTAAAAAGTGGCCCTTACACTAAAACAAAACCCTTATAATACAGCCCACAGCGGGTCTCTAAGTCTATGTTTTTCTCAGATGACCTCTGATATGCTGTAAACAAAGGAACAGAGAAACTATTTCAAAACCCAAATGAGTCCAGTCACATGATGTCAGACAGGTGTGTGTGTTTGTGTACTCATTTCAAACTGCTCACAACACAATACAAAGAGCTGCTTACCTCAGGCTTTTTTTCAGCCCTGAAAAGCCCCTAAACAATCTATAGTATGCCTGTTGAAACATCTCAAAGATATCAAGAGGAAGTAGTCATTCCTGTGCTTCCTAATCAAGTAATTGATTGCATCTATTATTCATGCCCTCCTTAGGCTGACATTAGGGCTGTAAAGTCAGCATACCTTCTCCTCTTACTCCATCTCGGCTCTGCTTACACTTCATTCAGCCCCTGCACCTTTTCACTGCTCATCTGACCGCGAGAAAGTGTGTGGAATTAGTTTGCCAGCCTCTCAGCCTTCAAGGGTGGTAGCCCCGAGCCCCAGCTGCCAGTTTGTGTTTGGTTTAATACGGCGGCCGGAGGTGTGAGGGAGTGCACTCTGGAGGGAGATTGGTCTCTGGGTAATGTCAATGCAACTTCCAGGCGCTGAACGGCCGCAGATTTCAACCTTCACAAGAGTGGGTTGGGGTGCTACTTGCTACTGATTCAACTGGGAAGATGGAAAAATAAAAAGTTCAAATGGAAAAATTAAAAATGAGGATTAACAAGTAGCTATTTTCATTTGATATGCCAGAAATGTAAACTAATATAAGAATTATATCTGATTGCATGTCTCTCCAGCTTTGTCTATCAGAAATCTAACTCAAAAGATATTCAATTTTGGTATGGAAACAGGGTTAACTTTGTTGTTAGGTGTAAAATGCATCCTGTAGTGTAATATTAATATTTTAGCTGGTTAAAGCTGGATCCAAAACATGTTAATGTAAAATAATATATTTATATACTGTATATTTGTATTCAGTAACTCCGGAATCAGTCAAAAAGGATCAAATCCATAGAGGTTCAACAGGCACAAAAGTGGCTGAATCCCACATTACATATTAGCCAAATAGCCACTCAGAAAAGCTCAGTCAAGCCTGTAATTAGTTCTTAGAGTAGACATAATTCACACAGAGATTAGCAATGTAACACACCCTGTGAGTTACCAAATCCTCTACTTAAACCAGCGTGTTAAAAAAACACAAACAGCACCGCCACAATAAATAATCAATGAGCCAGTCCCCAGTCCTGTCCCAGGCCACGATATTACCATCAAAACCAAGTCGGCAGGAGCCAAGAAATCACCATATCAATGGGTGCCCTGCGCTTCCCTGCAGAAGATCATACTAGATAAACCCCCAATAACAGAGAAATTAACAAATGCTTGACATTTGCTCAACATCCATTATTCTGACACTTCTTCAGAATTTCAAAAGGCTGAACGCATGCTTAATCAACATTCATATTCCCCGAGCGAGCCGCCGCACCATATTGCAGCCCGCCTCAGCACTGATGAAAACGGCACATTAGGGCCCGATTGGAAAAACGTTCAGGGAGCCCTCACCGGGGGAGCCAACAGCATGCATGTTATTGGTTAGTGGTACTTTTAAACCAATACAAGACCTAATTCTGTTTTTTGGGGGGTTTGATTTGTACAATTTGCAAATCAACCATTAGCAACTGTAAATCTGTAAAACTGTAAAGTAATTGTAACGGACACTAATATAAATTTTTAAATGCCGATAAAAATGTTTTTTGGAATAAATGCAAGCACAAAGGCATACAAGCTAATATATAAGGCAGCAAACCAAGACAACATATTCCCCTTTAAACAGTTAAAAGCTTGAACTCAGAATATAACCAATAAACACTGCCTATACCACACCTACAGTATTTATTCAAAATAGATGACTTAACCCTTTTCAAAAACGGCTGTTGTTTTTGAAGGGGAGGGGACTTTTTCCACACTTTAAAGCAAATTTCCAAAACAGTGGCATCTGCCCCATTTGCGCGCACCTCCCACTTGTGCCAAAGCCATACGCCGGGTTGCTCTGAACGCCATTTTAGAACTCATTACAACCAAATTCATTCATAATACAGCAGAAGGACACTGAGGACTCCCATTCCCTCCCACTTTTTCACCCCAGACCCCTCCAGGGACAAAGGGGTGGAAGGTTCTGGGGGTCCCCCTTCCAGACTCAAGGGGAAGTCGGGCAAGGCCTTAGAGAGCCAGCCAGTCATTTCCAATTCTAATATGTGGCAAGAGAAGGACCTGATGGGACTGATGTCACTTTTCTGCCCACGCCGGGGTAAGACAAGCCCCTCCCACCACCGCTAACCTAGCCCCAGCACTGTCAGCAAGTGCACTACACTAAAAATTAGGAAATTGGTACTTAAAAATACTAAGTTAATTTATATGGTTGTTTAAAGTTTACTCACAAACTACACCACTAATTGGTCAAAGCGCTAATACACAAACTTTGATCGGATGTTGCTTTAGAGGCCGAGGGAAGGACTACGGTAATACAATAATTAAGACATACCTCATTGAGCTGGGTCAGATAATAATTTTTTTTTATCTTCTACCAATTGTAATCTTTAGGAAACTTTTGGACTCAACTTTTAGAGTGTATAGGAATAGGGGTGAGGTGATATTTGCATTTGGCGTCATTGTGATTTGGGGCTAAAAAGTGACAGCACCATGTCCAATTGTTGCCCCCCCAGGAGTTGCCCGGCGAGAGGGGTCCTTGGCTGACAGATGACTCCCAACATCTGTGTTATGCAGCCGTTACAGATGAGGGAGCCAGCCGCACCATCTTGCTGCTCTCCTATCTGTCTACGGGACCCTCCCCCGGACCCTCCCACTGGCCACACTTATAGAGCACATAGAAAAGACTGACAGACTTTGTGTGGAAATTACACTCAATATAAGGGCAATATGGGGTTTTGGTCAAAGTTGACATTTTACACCCTTTTAGTCACAAATCAAAAGCAATGACTGTGAAGCGCCCAATCGGGAGTGTCCATTTGGGGCCATTATAGAGGCTATGAAATCATTGGGAAACTAACTAAATAGGGTGTATGCCAATGCTGCTTAAAGAATTGGCATTTAGCCAAAGATATAGTCATAATCATGTGTTATTGATATAACAGGTCCCCAAAAAATGTATTAGTGAGAAACAAATCACTTATTGTGCCAAAAGTGGGTATCAATCAAAAATAAACATTGAAGACTATTGCTGATGTAGCCTGACTTTATGGAGTTAGAATGGAAACTAGATTCTGACAGGGCAAATAGTTGTTCTTAGGTAGTAATGAGTTACATGAGTTACATTTACTTAGTTAATTTGTATTTGAGTAACTGTTTAGTAGAGTAGTTGTGATGGACCAATACTTTCTGCTTTTGCTTGAGTATCTGGTTCAACAATAAATAAGGGATGAGGATCTGGAAATGTTGTTTTTTGTGCCTTTTTTGTGTTCATTCGTTTTTACATTTTTGTATGTCTACTTGCAACTAAATTGGAAAGTACACTTGCCATTACATTCAGTTACTCATTCTGCACAGTTTTTTTCTCACTATTACTTTTTATTTGGATGAATACTTACTTGAGTTAGTACATTATTTTCAAGTAACAATGCTTGAGTAAAATGACTGGCTGCTCTATCCACCTCTGCCTATTCTGAGCCCTCCATGTAACAACATCATGACAACACAACGTGCATGTCCATCCCTCCAACTCCCTCATCCTCCTCACCCATACACTCCCCCACCTCCTCCTCCCCCCTGCTGCCATCCTAAGCCTGGCCAATATTTACGCAGTGGCAGGGCTCCCACACGGTCCGAGGGGACAGGCGAGGCGGGCTGTGAGGCGGGGGTGGCCCCAGTGCTGCCGTGCCTGGGCGCATGCTAACAGATGATGGATGGCCTAGTCGATATGTTATGTCTTAAGAGCCTGATTTCCTGCCAGTCCAATCACTAAGCCTCGGGAGCCCGGCTCAGCTGATTGGACAAGCAGAATAATTTCGCAGGGCTGTGAAAACACTGCTGCCGTGGCTGTCTGTCAGGCCAGGGTGACGAGACTCAGGGATTTTTTAAGAGAGCGAGGGGTCTCTCCAGGATCCGTTCTGGTGGGGGAAATAATAACAATAAGCAGCAAAGACTAAACAAGAACGCAGCACCTCCAGGAGAGAGAGACTGTGCAGAAATATTGGAATCAGAACTGGCCCAATGTTTTCCTTTAATTATTGTACTCACCGGAGGGACTTTTTAAGAGACATGTGGACTGTTTGGGAGTTTGGTTTAGGGCTGTACAATGTATTGACAGTGGAATTCGATAGCAATAACGGCAACTGTGGTATTTGTTAGTGTTGGGAATAACAATGATCTAAAAAGCAATTATATGGATTCAATGAAAAGTAATATTCCAAAGTTTGCCAAGAGCCAACGGTTCTGTCAGATGTAAATCAAGTATTTTGCCATCTGCAGTTGGCTCAGAAGGAAAATGTGGTGAGTCCAAAGTTTCAAACAAACTAGACGCAGGCTGTCGTAAACGACAGCAAATGTATATCGGCGGAACGCCCCATGCGTCTGCGTCAACTGCTATAACACCGACTGCCTTATGGCGGAGGAGGTGGTGGAA
>JAVQKG010367250.1:0-11179 GCA_036025885.1 Hypseleotris bucephala | reverse complement strand
TGAGAGTTTTATTTGTTTTTCACATGGTTAAGTATAAGTTGTAAACATGATTGGAAAAGGTAGGCCTCTGTAAAAACTGATTATCAACAAAGTAAAGACTTGTAGTCCAAGCAAAAATTGAGTTTGTAAGACTTACACTAAATGAGCTAACTTATTTGTTGTCAGTCCCACCTTTTGTATAATAACATCAGTTTACTTGACTCAGTTGTATACACTGATTGAAAGGCACCCATTAAAGTTTCCTTGTTGAAACACAATGATTTACCACCACCCAAACAAGTGGCATACACTACAGAGTAGTCACCTTCTAATTCTCAACGTTTATCGAGGAACCAACAATGCACTGTTAGGCTGCGGGTGAGCCACACACAGAGCTGGTTCTAGGGTTGAACTCAGTCATAACCTCAGCCAGACTTCTCATTCACTTTGTGTATTTGCACATTCAGAAAGCAGGTCATGCGGTGGAAATATGTTTACAGCCACTTTTGGGTTTTTTGTAGCCCAAAGTGAAGGCAAGTTTGAGTTGTTACAAACAGATGATTGAGAAAAGCTGTAGAAAAGGAGTTTGGAGTTACAGAGGTCTTGGGGCAGGACAGGCCAAGTCAGGAAGAAGTACAGCCCAGAGGTGAAGCAACAGCTCCCCCTGGGGCAAGGCTAAAAAAATACACATTCACTGTAGTTTTGCCCCATGACAGGAGAGGAGAGAGCAATACATAGACCATTCGTAAAGTATTCACTTGATTTAACTCTCTAAATAGAAAAGGGGGATTGAAAAAGGGCAAGCTTGATAAAACCTAAGTAGAACTACAGAGCCAATTTAATGAACAGTATTAATTTAATGTATTTAGTTTTCTGGAATCTGTCCTAACAACTAGGGACCTTATGGAATCCAGAATGGTGGACAGTTAGCTGCAGGGCTGGGACAGAGACATTCGAACACTCCAACTAATATTCAGTCATAAAGGGGCAATTTAGCCAACACTAACTCAGAAAAAGAAAGTCCTATAATGGGGCAAAATGAATATGTGGTATAACTACTTTGCTACTGTTGGTAAATATTAGTTTATTCATCCAGACCATAAGAGTGCTCCTACTGGGTTACTATGTTGTTAACTGCTGAATGGCAATTTAGTATTTATACCTTTATAGAAAAACAGGCTCAAACATTTTACTACTGCCAACCTGAGCATGAATATTTTCTTCCCTCTCATTCATCATCTTCCAACACACTCAACTCCAGTTTTCACTTCAGCACTTTTATGTGTTTACCAACCTTTACTTTTACAGCAGCCATTAAACCAAGACCTTTAGGTTCAGCAAAATAATTCAACCACTGATTCATTACTGCAGCTCAATCCCGTAACACCTCTTAACAGTTCACAACATACACAACACACAAACGTCATCTGCGGACACACACACACACAGGGTGCACACATTCCTGATCACTGTTCCATGAATGTGGTTGCACCTCTGTCATTATTTCTCAATTTGTGGCTATGGTGCAGCTGTCCTGGAAAGACACAAGCATTCATTGCAGCCCTTACCGTTAGTTGGTTTAGGAAAAGGCTGGTTAACTTAAAACAGAAGCCTTTTGGGACTGAATAGATTAGGACACCCCACTGGATACATGTTGAAAACAATTTGTCAGAATATGAGAATGAATGGCATAGAGTCCACTCACTCTAATAAGAGTTTTTATGTAGAAAATAGCCAAGGAAAGAACGTGCACGCCAAAACCTCAAGCAGGATCTGAGGAGCACAAACCACAGGACACAGTTACAGGAAATACACCCTTCTGGAAAAGGCAGTCCACCCAGACGCACCATTTTAAGAGCTTACTGTAACTGCACTTGATGGAGATGTTTTTAAACTGAACATCAAATATATATTGTTGGAAAAAAGAGTAATACTGGCCATATTGACATAAAAATGAAGTACTCATAGCTGTCTAGTTCAAGGGTAAATGCTATTTCTATCAGTATATTTCACAATAGAAATACATGAATACTAATACTATTTTACTAATATCTCACATTTGTCTAGAACTGACCGACTATCCAAAGCAAGTGAAAACATAAAACATTTTTGTCAATATAGAAAGGCATGAGAAGCTCAGTGTAGACTAGAGCATAAAGATACCTCTATTTAACTGTAATTTTGAAGGTTGCGTGATGGTAGAAGCACTAGTTCAGATTTGCCATTGTTGACCCATTGAAGAAACTGAAAAATAAAATACACAGGAATTTAGAGAAGAAGCCATACATGCCAACAGTAGCAACAAAAGCAGTGGCACTTGGTCAGTACCCTGTCATTGTGCCAAACTCATCTTGTCTATGCATAATTTGTCATTTCTGGTGGCTAATGCTCATTTTTTCATGAATAATGTTTTGGCAATCTTCTTAACTAGTGTTGCCAAAATTCACACACAATATGGAAATACATATTCTGATGTTTTACTTTCAATTAATTACAGCTCATTTAGCAGCAAATTCAAATTACAGAGCAGTTTGTGCCAGGGGGGTGAAGCGGGGTGGAGGGCGGTGGGAGAGCAGATATGAGTGTGAGAAAGTGTCTGTCTTGTGCTGATAGAGCTCCTGTGAGACCTGCTCAGAGCTGAGGTCATCCCCTTCACTTCAACAATCGTACATCACTGACATCACTACGCCATCAAGCCAAACTGTCGTCAGGGGCAACGCTAACAGGAAAACCCTTGTGTCCACGGTCCTAGACAGCATTAGGAGTACGGATCTCAGCATTTTTCCTAATTATTTGGCTTGGTTCATTGAAAGAGAGGCTACATTATTTTAGACAAAGCTGGACAAAAAAGGTATTAAAAAAATAATAACTTTGAAATTCAAAAGGTTTAAACCGCATTTGAAACAGGATTAAACCAGGTCAAATCAGAGGACTAAACCAAGATTAAACCTACCCTGAATAAACAGGACTGAATCAGGTCTAAACCAGCTCAAAACCAGGTTTAAACCAAGGATGAATCCAGGTCTAAACTTTACATCATACAGACTCTTTGTACCCCTCAATCATTATGATAATTTTTATGCCCCTACTTGAGTGAGAACATGTGCAGTCAAAGGCACTCATCTTGTTTGGTAGAAACTGACAAAGCACAAGTAATTAATTGAAACAATGGTATTGAAATCTGGGCATTAATAATCGCCTCCAATGTGTTTGTTGCAATGTTGGTTACATAGACATGCAGCAGTGTATTTCCGGCCCCCTGATGTGCCAGTGTGAGCCTTTTCTGAGGCTGAATGAGACGACAGTGCCAGCAGTAATCACAGCTCTTTGTATCCACACACGTAAACACAAAAAGAGTCGGCCTACAATCAGGGAATGCTTATTTCACACCAATAAACGCCATAATCCTCTCATGTCAACCTCATGTAGATGCCAGGCTCAAAACATAAACTTTGGAAGGAATTTGTACCTGCAATATGACAAGCAGCAAAATATATTAGCAGGTATTTACATGCTGCTTCAAAATACAGTAAATACAGAAATAAACAAGATGGTTGTCATGTTTGTGAAGGAAATTAGGTATTTTGGTGAAAAAGACTTACATCCCTCATGTACAGTATTAATGAAATTCTCCCACTGGCCACTTTATAAGGTAGACCTTGTATCTAAAGGCATCTTCGGGTTCCGTAGCCCACATGGTCATTTTGTGCGTTCGCAGATGGTCTTCTGCCACAACAGAATGGTCGCTCAGTGAATACTGTATGAATACATTAACTACATGGTTATATGTGAAAAAATACCAATTCAGATATTTCTGAGAGATACAGGTACACAGTACATCTGGCACCATTAACCATGTCATGCCACGTAATTTTAACATTTCCATTTTTTTCTGATGCCCGAACATACAGTATGTAATGACTCAATTCATTGGCCTGATGCAAAGGTTAATAGCTATTTGATCAAGGTCTATCTAAGAATAAAGGCCACATTTGAAGAATACTGTAAAATTGTAGGTAGTTCATTGAAAATATTTCCACTTCACAATTTTACTGTATGTTTACACCATGACAAATGTCGTCTAGGATTCTGCTCAAAACAGAAACACAACATCCTCTCTGATCAAAACCAAATGTAGTCTGAATGATGGGGGCAGAAAGTGCATCCAAATGTTGACTGCAGACATTCAGAGCATACTGCAGAATATAAAATAGACAGGTTGCAGAGTTCTTGTAAATACTCTTTGTTTTGTGTAACCTGAGTCTCACTGAACTGAACTGACTTTGACTGATGTCGGAGTCAAAAGAGGTGTGTGTCTTTGCCAAGATAAGAGTGGGAACATGAAAAGCAAAGGATCAAAAAGCACAAAACACAGGTTGGTGCATCTGTCTTTTAACAAAATTCAATCAGGAACAAACAGAACAAAATAGAAATTTACCCAAACTACGTCAATAAATGTCATTGAAAATAATTGGGTCTTTGTGGCTGTATTAAGTGGATTATATTAGAATTGAAAATAAAACTCTACTCAAATGTAAGACTTCCTTTCATGCAGCTGGTGTGGCCTCTTTGTTGTATTGTCCTCAGTCCAGTTTGTACAGTACACTATATGTCATTGTTGGAAACACAGTGTTGACATCATTGCTGAGTTAATGTTTTTGCTTGGACCCAAACAGACCACAGCTTTGTCATTTGTTGGACCAAACATCACCGTTCTCTGCTGTATTCATTTAGCAGTGTACAGATGTGACGGTGGTGCCAACAAAGACCACTGGCTCAACTGATGAGGTCAGAGATGCTAATGCTAACTAGAATGAAATCAACACAAGGCAAGACAATTGTATGTTGTGTCACAGCTTGGAGCAGGCTGGTATTTTGGAAGGCTGGTAGTTCAATTCCTACTTGAATCAGGGTTATACTGTTGTGTCCTTGGGCAAGAAACTTAAAACACATATTGTCTGGTATGCATGTTTTGTGTGATCTTTAGGTGGTCGGTAGTAGTATGGTAGTAAAGAGACAGTTACACATCGAGTTTACTACCACAAGTGTGTGACAGTGGAGTAAATGAATAATTACCTTTATTGCTCCGAGTGTTAAGAAAATAACTAATATCCAATCCATTATTATTCCAACACTCAACTGCAAGCAAATTACATTATGCCATTGTCCAATCACAATTCAAATTGTTTTTGTTGTATAGATTTCAAACTATTACCCACTGCTCTTGTCTTAGGCTTGGCCATTTAGTTTTATGGCGGTGACAGTCACTCAGTTGGTCTTGGCTTTGGTCTTGATTGGGTCTATGTGGTCTTGGCTAATCCAGTCACACTCAAATAGATCTAATAAAGTCCAATAGGCTAATGCCACCACCTGCATCATAACATCATTGCAGCTTGGCTAACAGTCCTAGCTCATAACAAACAGAAATAAACTGAAAAGTAGTGTTGCACATTGATGTTGAGCAGCTGGACTGACACAGCACATCTGGCCCAAAACCAAACAACTCGTTTGTGGCAGTTTTATCATTACTGTTCCCATCACAAGAACCTCAGCAGCAGATGTGAGGCGGACTCTTCTTCTGCGCATTAAAAGTGGGCATGCTTCAGTGTTGGTTAGCCTCGTGCTAATGATGTCAACATCCACCTGTTGCCATAGCGCTGGTGTCTGCCCTGCTTTTGAAAAGGCGTGACCCGCTGGGGCACACAGCTCCAAGCAGCTGGCATTTCAACTGGCACCAAAGAAAATGAAAAGGAGAGTTAAACCAATCCAGTGTGAGTAGTTCTACAATATACTTCAGCTTTTCATTATAGTTTGTGCTGGAGAGAGCCTTGTCAAATATAACCCAAAGAAGAGTCGAGAGAAAACTGACAGGAGGAGCAGTTATGACAGCAAAAAATGTTTCTCCAAAGTGCTTTTGTAATATTGGATTTAAGCTAAAGCCTGACTAAGAAGCTAAATACAGCTGCATGGCTTATAATGCCTGCTGGCAGATGCATGTATTTGCATAAGTTCAACCTTATTTCAAGAACTAATGTAGTTATTCAGCATTCAGGCAATTCCAAAAACACTGTATCTTTGAATTACAATAAAGGCTTTTAGGATCATTTTAACCAAGGGTTTGTGATTATATGTAAAAACGTTAGCTGTCAATCAACTTCTGGTTAGTCATCAGAACACTGCCCAAAGTACAGTACTACTAACATAAGTCAATTTGCAGTATCAGGTCAAGTCAAGAGCCCAGAGACGAATGGCCATACTAGTTTAACATGATTGAAAAGCAACACTCATAAGTAACTCAGATCATCTGACCACAATGATGGCAACCTACAATTCTCTTTGAAATATCATGAAAGAAGCCACATATTACACCATTCAGACTGCAAGCTGGCAGCTGTATGTATGTAGTATGGATATGTGTCCAAGGTCGTTTGACATCAAATCCATCCATTCATCTAAAGGAACTGCTTCCCGTCTGTGCCCTCGACATATCAGACCTTCACAATGACAGTGTTAAGAGTTGCCCTTCCTGCCCTTGTTGCAAGCTCTACAAACTCCTGCCTTACACCCTTTCCTCCTATTCCTAGTTCTCCATCTCCCCCCCTACATCCTAACCCCTTCCCTTCCGCTCCCTTGTTCCTTGTCAGCTGCTGTGGAGATCCAGATGTGACTTGGACAGGAAAACCGAGTAGAGATCCGCATCCCCTCAGTGACAGACCTCATTGTGCAAGACCTTTGGACAAGGTTTTAGATGCATATACGCACAAACAGTTATGCACGACCAAACAATAAGGTCCCTCTAGACAACAAGGCTCAATTGTTTAGCTCTGTGTATGTGTGATTGTGCATCTGACCACAAAGCAAATCAATGAACAAGATCTCATTGCATAAATTCAGTGTTGATATTTAGTTGGCTTATATACAGGGGTACTTTGCCAACTATGAGGTTCTATTGTTTGGGATTGGCGACACAAAGGCGATCAATAACAACTTAGAAGAATTAGGACACGACTTACATGCCAACAATACACTTGGCTACAATCTCACATTTCACAAACAAGCAGAAGCTAAGCAATTACTTCCACATTGATCAAAAATCACTGTAAACTATTTGAAAAGACTGAACAATGGCAAACACATGTATGCTTGCACACCCACTAAGCAAGAAGCCATGTGGGATAAGCCAAAAAAGTGAGTCAGCAGAAACTTGGGAACATGAGTTGAACAAAAAAGTTTAGACAAAGAAATACGCAAAAACAAGATTCTTAAACCCACAAGGCACCAAAAATCTATCCCAAAAATGTCAAAATTATAAGATAACTAATGAACAATTTCAATGAGTGGCTCCTTTTCCTTTGAAACCTGAATCAAAATATTGCTACTTACCCTGCGCTGGAATCTCCAATTAAATTTTATGCCGGTGAAAAACCACTCTTGACTAAGAATGGCAGCAACAAGTCAAGTACAGTGGAGAACAATGTATGACTGATGGAGCACAGACACAGAGGTCCAGTCATTGGGCTCAGGCTCACATGGGACGTCCAAAGGAAAGGGGTTAGAGGGAGGAGAGAGAGGAGAGGAGGGCTGGTTTAGGATAGTCTACAGTGAGTCCGGATGAGAGCAGGGGTGGGACTACAGCACAAAGGTTTGGGTATTTCTGGTTCAATGTATTCTGTTTTTGGTTGTTGGCCCATTTTCCCCTATGATATTCTTCTAAAGCTATATGTTATTTCCATTAAGCTCAATTTTATTATGTATAGATGACTATGGCTTATGGTAGAAAACAAGAAACCATCCCATCATTTCTGGTTGGCTCCTTAATGTTAGTACTTAGGTATGCTGGGTAAGTTTTTCCACAAATCACTGTCCTTGTAACTTCTATCATGGCAAAATATCACCACTTTTTTATTGTAAATCTTACTGGACGTATACAATATTATATCAGATTTACTAGTGCTAGCAAATGTTGGTATCTATACCCTTTTCCCTTGTTCTCAACAAAACACTATATACAGTAGCCAACTATTTACATTACATTTTATTGCAGAAAATAGCAAAAAGTGCTTAATTAAAAGTAAGTATCCCATTCTAGCTGATTCCCATTTAAATTGTAGCTGTCAAAAAACAACAGTAAGTGTCAGAATGTAGTAATGTAAATCCAGGTACAGTCATGTCTTTCTGGAAAAAAGTAGGATCACATCTATTCTTCATAACAGTAACATCAAGCAAAAACAGCTGACTGAATGACTTTCCACAAAAACTCCATTTGCCACTGTTCGCAGATGTGTTAATATTAGTCAAGCCAAATTCCATAAAACATCTTTTTCATCTACACTGGATTGGCTCGAAATGAGACAGCACTGAGACTAAATGTTTGTTTAAATAAATACATACTATAGTTGGCAGAATATGCAGTGAGGACAATTTCCCTTTTGAGTCATTTGTCTGTGCTGGTCACACTTGTAATCATGAAACGAGAGCAGAAAATTACAGGCCTACCCTCAGGTTTGGGAATCTCTTTCTTCCCAAAATCCCTTTTTCCTCTCTTCTTTCTCTCAAAGGCTTTAGTTCACAAGTGTCCCAGATACTGCACGGTAACCTGATGCTCCTAAAAGCAACAATTATTTGAATGAGTCACTCAGAAACTAGATTCAATGTTAATTCTGGGACAAAGAGGGGGAAAGAAGAGGAGAAAATTGTCCCAATTTGGAAGATGTCAGGTCCCATGGAATGCCAGAGGTCATGGGAGAAGTGGAAGCAGCATATATAAAAGGGATACAAGAGGAATGAAGAAATGTTGAGGAGAAGACATGACTTCAAACTTCCTAAATCTAAAGGCACACCAAAATATAGTGAGCACAAAATTTCCAGGCCTGGACAGTTATTAGAGATGAATACACATCCCATTTCCAATGTTTTAGTGCCAATTTTGTACGAATTTTACATCACTTAAATGTAGTTTTACGCTCTGCTGAAAAATCTCAGCTTAGGTGCATGTCCATTTGAGGCCCTCTTTCCCCCTGTTGGCCACTATCAGTGCAATGATAAAGTGGGTCACATAAGCTTAATTAAGTTAATTAAGTTTCAGCTCTTGAGAATATCTGTGCCTCAGCATACAGACATTTCTTTGGTTTTTTCCTACAAAACCGAACATGGTAACGTTCAGAAAAGGTAATCTGGCATAATAGAGACCCTTTACCACTACAAAACCAATTTTTTTTTTTTAAGACATCACCATTCAATGTTGGTTTCTAAGTCGTCACAATCTATAAGGCAATATTATTCATTAAGTAACAAAGGCTTTACAAAACATAAATGACCTTTAAGAGTTTCCATGTATGTAAAAAATGTTGCCTCAAGAGCTGTTTGCATAAATCAGATGTTTTATAGACCACAATATTTAACTGTCTAGCTCAATCTGTCTGCAGATGTTCCAGAAGTTGTTTTGACCAAGCTTTTTGATCATTCAAAGATAATCGACCACTGAAGATTGAGATTTCTTTCTATTCAAATGTCAAACTAATTTTAGTGGTTTACTGGAGTGCAGAGGTCAGCAGAGTAACATCTTCTGTCAGTGGATTAGTGCCAGGAAATTGTTATAACATACTGCAACAGTACCAACAGTACCATCTTTGAATGAACAAACTTTATTAGAGTCTGCAAAGTAGCCAGTGAAGGTAACTCATTAGTGCCTCTGCTTTTACTAATCAATGTCTGCCTACCTAAAGTAACCTGAACTCTAGCACTTAGATATCAAGCTGGTGGGGAACCATCCAACTGGTTCCCCACCAAAGAAGATAGACATATACATACACAAGATATACATGTATAATGTCTTAGAAGACTTCTATTATTCCACGTCCAGCATTGTTATAAGTAATGCAACAGTTATGCATCTCTTTGCAGACTGTATATTTGTACATAATGGCCATTCATTCCTGTCACTATGGATTAAACAATGCAGATGATGTGCTATCAGTCTAGTGACAGTGTGGCCATCCTGTATATCTTATGCATAAACCAATACTGTAGACGATCTAGTATCCTGTTTAGAGCCTCCGTCACAACATTTAGAGAAGGAAACGAATGGCAGAGTTTAGCGTAAACACGGCCAGAAGGAATTACAAAGAGGAACTTTCAAAGATGGACACTTTGGCCAAAATATATAAACAACTGCATATACAGGCATGTGTATGAACAGAGATGAGGGAGCAGTCAGAAAATGCGGTCAACATTCTTGGCTCAAGTGGTCTGGCCTGGACATTTCCTGTGTGTGAAAAAGAGAAGGATTCAGAGGAATTTGCAAGAATATGATGCCATAAATACAATTCTACTTATTATAGATATGAGGATGTCTAAGCAGAAGTTCAAATTCCCACCTGTGATGAATGTGACAAGTTTGAGTTGTTTCACTTAATGTGTAGGTCACATTCATTGCATATCAGCATTGTACTACCCTTATTCAAATTCAAGGCAACATACAAGCATTTAAGCCCTATAATAGATACACATTTGCCAATTACAGAAAGCAATCAGGTGTCATTTTGTGAACCACATTTGCAGACTATATTGCTATTTATTAGCTGTTCCACTTTTTTACTATCTCACTCCTCTCTTTTATGCAGGCACAGAAAAACTCATCAAAACCCTTGGATTCAATTAGTGGAATGTAAATAGACCATTCAATTACTTGGAGCTGCGAGCACCGTGCTTGTACCTCCTGAGGCAAACAATCAAGCAGAAGACACAAATTAACAGTGAACAAGAGCACTTGTCTAAACTGGGATCACCCACAAGCAACACACATACAGTACTGGCACCAGGGAGAGAGTGTGGGGGCTAAGACTGCAGCCAGGTACTCTGTCTTTTCTGAGGAGTAGGCAGCAGAAACTGTGTCTGTAAACTACTAGGGATGCACAGCGATATCAGCTCGACATCAGTACTGGACGATACATACAGTACATAACTTCCAGTATTTACATTTGAAAACAGCCAGGGAAAGAAAAGCCAGTTTGGAAAGTCTCATTTTATTATTTTCCCTTTATTTTGTCATCTCATCTCACCTTCTACCGCTTATCGGTGGCCGGGTCGCGGAGGCAGCAGTCTAAGCAGAGATCCCCAGACTTTCCTCTCCCCAGACACTTCAGTCAGCTCTTCCCGGGGGATGCCAAGGCGTTCCCAGGTCAGCCGAGAAACAAAATCC